>JAVTVY010012240.1:0-58103 GCA_036873755.1 Hanleya hanleyi | reverse complement strand
GAAATAATGAGTATTTTACGGCTCCCTCGTGCTACTTGGTTTATATGTGTTTCACTTTAGCGGTCTGGAGAAATGAAATAATGAGCCTACTAAGATAGTATATATATCTATTACGATTTGGTATTCCAATACAAAGGCTTCCCTTTAGAAATGTTCGAAGTTTAAAAAAAATTTGAAGTGTGTTTGTGTGTTGGTCTTGTACATTAATTTAATTGTCAGGAAAATCTGATACGATGTATCTTTAAGAAGTAAACCAATTTGTGAATACTGTATACTTGATTACTCCCAGACCAGATTCACTGATCTTAGGAGTGAACATAGAATTGTACAGTGGTGGACAGGATGTCAGGTACATTCTTGTTTTTGATGGCTGGTGGTGAGTATCGAATAGGTGCTAAATTATTACGTTATGTAGGCAAAATCTCCTAAGCACACATTTCTCAAATTTGATTTTAATATTGAAATCGTTAAATACACTACCAGTATTCATTATTTATTAATTGAAAAATCTTCGTTTTCGTCATAATCATTTCCAATATGTAACTATACGGAATGAGATCCACATTATTTAAAGAATTTATACGGAGGTAGAAAACGAAAATCATATAAAAATCACGTGCTTGGAGTATCTCCAAAAGGCTACCGATTGGCTATCGGCATGGGGAGACCTGTTTACAATTGCCAGTCTTCCAGTTTTGATCGTGGATATTCTCTGTACTGTCTTCTGTTAGGGAAATATTGAGAGTTAAACATCCAAATAAGTAACAGTGTTTTACGATGCTGTGACTGAAGACCGTGGGGTCGTCAAGAAAGTTTAAACCCACGTGTCACAGGACGAGTGTGACGCAGCGGGAGTTGATAAGCGGTAATAATTCGACAAAGCCGATCTCGCCAAGGAAGCGGTCTATTTCTGTTGGGGTTTTTTGACATAGTTTAGGCCAAACATAATCCATTGTCTTTGCGAATGGGATTTTATATAATCGTAGACCTGTGTCAATTTCATTATAGCCGAGTTATAACTTATTGTTTTGTCGAACATATTCTCAATCTAACAAAAGACAAAACATGAATTCGCCCAACTTGTCTGACCGTATCATGTTTGGTGAAAGAGTATAGGCTGACGCGCCGCTCTAAAACAATCCGCGTATGGTACGCGGAGGGTCCGTGGATGATGGTCGGATGATCCGTGGATGATACGCGGATGATCCGCGGATCATCCGAGTATGGTCCGTGGATGATGGCTGGAGGATCCGCGTATGATTTTTGAAATCATCCAGCCATCATCCACAGACCCTACAGCTATCCTACCGGTAGGATCCAGTCACCATCCGTGGATAATCGGGAACTGGAAAGTGGGTGTACTGTACTGCAAACATTAAATGATAAATGCAAAAAAGAGCTATTTATACATCTATGTCAACAGTATTGATTTATCGTAAACTTATGATAATGGTATAATCATAACAAAACTCTCTTCTTTCCAATATTTTGTTCAAAATGATATCGTCAACATTTATTCTGGTTATCTTCACAGCCGTGCTCGTCAATTTGGAACACCTTCACACATGCAAAGTCCATTGACAATCGGGTGATTGTAGAAAAATGAATCCCTCGTGTTGAATAATACAGTCACTGTGTAAGTCAGTTACCACCCTCGATCTCGGGATTCAAGCTGTATAAACACTCGCGTCCGTGCAATTGCGCACCTCGGTCGCTTCGCGACCTCGGTGTGCAATTGCACGGACGCGAGTGTTCATACAGCTTGAATCCCTCAGTCTCAGGTGGTAACTATTACGGACATACTGCATGTACGTACATACACAATGCCAAAAGTCCAGTTCTGAGATGGTGAAAACAGTGGAATTCTCCATATATGCAGGAACAAATAGCTGTCTCATGTGACCTATGGTAGGGACAGATTGCCTAGGAATTGATGGGAAAGCTTTCCCGTTGTTCATAATTATGAAAGTGATATGACAAATTAACTAGAGCCTTAGGCACTGAAACGGGGCTATTTAAATGTAAAATAGGCTGTTGGAATAATTCCACTAACTCTTTGATGTTCCATGTCATGAAGAGCCATACTTGTAGTCTCACACATTCCTCTTAACAAGGATCTCTAGTGCATTAGTGTACATGTAATTGTACACATATATATATTTTTAAATACGAAGCTGCGCATCAGAAAACCCCTCGGCTCTGGGCGCCAGCCATTCATAATGTATTCAATTTGAAGCAAAACTTCAGGAACACCAAGCAGTCAAGTGACAAATATACAGATTATGCCAAATTTTGCCATTAGAAATGGCCTCGAAAGTTTCCGTCCAATCAGAGAAACCAGTATTCATTACATAAGTCTGTTGATGCAAATTTTACATCAAGCATTTGAAAATTATCAGAGATAGAGATCAATAATGATTTCACATAAATTAAAGATGGCCGCCCATCCTTCCCACCACTCAGAGAAACTGATGTGGTTATTCATTGCAAGTCTCTTGATATATGGATGCTGTATACCAAGTTTCATATAGAACACTGAAATGGTATCAAAGATATACATCATTAAAGATTTTTCATAAATTAAAGATGGCCACCAAGGTTTCCGCCCAATCAGAAAAACCAAAACTGTCTATTGATACATCGATGATGTATACAAAATTTTACATCGAGCACTTGAACGGTATCAGAGATATAGATCATTAATGATTTTGCATAAATTAAAGATGGCCGCCCATCCTTCCCGCCACTCAGAGGAACTGATGTGCTTATTCATTGCAAGTGTCTTGATACATCGATGCTGGATACCAAGTTTCATATAGAACACTGAAATGGTATCAAAGATATACATCATTAAAGATTTTGCATAAATTAAAGCTGGCCACCAAGGTTTCCGCCCAATCAGAAATGCCAGAACTGTCATTTATCGTAAGTCTATTGATGCATCGATGATATATACCAAATTTTACATCAAGCACTCGAACAGTATCAGAGATAGAGATCATTAATGAATTCGCATACATTAAAGATGGCCGCCCATCCTTCCCGCCACTCAGAGGAACTGGTGTGGTTATACATTGCAGGTCTCTTGATACATCGATGTTGTATACCAAGTTTTGTATAGAACACTTGAATGGTATCAGAGATATATATCATTAAAGATTTTGCATAAATTAAAGATGGCCACCAAGGTTTTCACCGAATCAGGGAAACTGGTTTGGTCATTCCTTTGAAGTTTCTTGATGCATCGATGATCTATACCAAGTTTCACACTGAACAGAGAAATGGTACCTAAGATACACAAGATTAATGACTTCGCATTAATTAAATATGGCCGCCAAAGTTTCCAACCAATCAGGTCCAGATTCAATAGGGTTCTGGGTCATGAGCATATGGATGTGCAGTGCAAGTTTGGTGTGCCTAGGGTACGTCGTTCTAAAGATATCTTGGTAACAAGGAACCTGTGACGGTTTCGCATAAATTAAAGATGGCCGCCAAAGTTTCAAACCAATCACGTCCAGATTCAATAGGGTTCTGGGTCAAGAGCATACGGATGTGTACTGCAAGTTTGGTGTGCCTAGGGTAAGTCGTTCTAAAGATATCTTGGTAACGAGAAAGGTGTGACGGACAGACGGACAGACGGACGGACGTACATGACGACGACAATACCCTTCGGCCAAATTTTGGCCGAGGGGTAAAAAACGCTGGGGCAGACATTTATTATGAAACCAACCTGATGAAATGATAAAATAATGTCTTCACTGCATGTTACCAATATTTGTAAAAAATTTCACTTTTTCCAGATAATCGAAAGCATATCCTTCAGCAGTAAATAACAATACGAAGCTGCGCATCTGAAAACCTCTCGGCTCTGGGTACATTCATAATGTATTCAATTTGAACCAAGATGTCAGGAACACCAAGCAGTCAAGTCACAAATATACAGATTATCAAAAAATTTGCAATTAGGAATGACCCCCAAGGTTTCCGTCCAATCAGAGAAACCGGTTTTCATTACATAAGTTTCTTGATGCATCAATGATGTGTACCAAATTTTACATCGAGCATTTAAACGGTATCAGAGATAGAGATCATTAATGATTTCACACAAATTAAAGATGGCCGCTCATCCTTCCCGCCACTCAGAGGAACTGATGTGGTTATTAATTGAAAGTCTCTTGATACATTGATGCTGACTGTATACCAAGTTTCGTATAGAACACTGAAATGGTATCAGAGATATACATCATTAAAGATTTTGCATAAATTGAAGATGGCCACCAAGGTTTCCGCCCAATCAGAGAAACCAGAACTGTCATTTGTCGTAAGTCTCTTGATGCATCGATGATGTATACCAAATTTTACATTGAGCACTTGAACGGTATCAGAGAACGAGATCATTAATGATTTTGCATAAATTAAAGATGGCCACCCATCCTTCTCTCCACTCAGAGGAACTGATGTGGTTATTCATTGCAAGTCTCTTGATACATCGAAGCTGTATACCAAGTTTGGTATAGAACACTTAAATGATATCAGAGATAAGTTTTTGCATAAATTAAAGATGGATGCCAAGGTTTTCAGTCAATCAGGTCCCGATTTAAAGTATCTGTATGTATCGATGATGTATACCAACTTTCATATAAAACAATTGAATGGTAACAGAGATATGTATCATTATCGATTTTGCATAAATTAAAGATGGCCTCCAGGATTTCCAATCAGAAAAGCCGGTTTGGTAATTCATTGAAAGTTGCTTGATGTATCGATGATGTATACCAACTTTCGTATTGAACAGTTGAATGGTTTCCGAGATATGGATCATTATCCATTTTGCATAAAATTAAAGATGGCCGCCAAGGTTTCCACCCAATCAGGTCCCAATTCAATAGGCTTCTGGTCCTTGACTAGGTAAATAAGCATACCAAATTTGGAATTCTTCACTGGAACCGTTTTCTGTCTATCTCGCTCACGTACTGACGTACGAACAGACGGACGTACAAGACGATAATACCCCATGGCCAAAATTGGCCGAGGGGTAAAAATGAGTATGAGATACAATGTAAAATCCTCATGGTTAGATGGACTGGAGCCATGCTGGGATGCATCCTCTCATGGCATATTGTTTCATGTACCTCCTCCCTAGTATATTACAGTTCTATTTGGTTATCTCCCCTGTCACCTTACAGCTTCAAAACTGTGATATGCAGAGCTCTTTCTGTAGATCAGGGGGAAATGCTTGCAACATTCCACGAATATTTCAGAAGTAGAATGGAAAGAAAACATTTCTGAATACAGGGAAATTATTACGTAAATGATTTGACCACCACTGGATTTTAGAAACTTACTATAAAAAAATAATGCAGAGGGTCTTGACGGGTAAGCTTAAATGGCGAAAATTCCAAACTGTAACTCAACACACATATTTCATGAAAATGTAAATGAATACAGGCAAAGTGAAATATCCCATTGTTTTCTACAATGAATTACACTTATACTGGTATTATTTAATACTAAATTACTGCCCAAACACGCTTTCTAATGAGAATGAGTTAGTCCCACAAAATCACTCAACATGCGCCTCTCAAAATCTGTGGTTTAGCAGACGACATATTTTGAGCACGAAAGTAGTGCCACTGGAAAATGAACAAAAACACGCATAAAATTAGATAAATGGAAATATAACTTAAACATATCAGACCTGCAACTATACGCGAACATTAAAAACACAGAAACCTGGACACTCTAAAGAAGGAAGTTTCAGACCTCTTTCTTGTCGTGTAAGAACTCTATCTTTTGCTGTGTTAGCAAGACACAGAGCTGGTGCTCAATTTTTTCTGACTACAAGACAGGACCATTAGTCCCTACGGGCCTACATTGCCCCGTGAAAAAGGAAGAGAAATGCACACTGGTCCAAATACAGTACATAATTGCCACAGAATTGAAACCAGCAAAACTGGATCATACATTTTTATATCTCTGACTGACATTCTGACCTCACTTGTGTAACTTCGCCATCCATAAGATGGCTAATTGTGTCTCCATTATCGCGGAGCATCAGGAAGTACCGTATTCTGTTCGGCCTTCATCCGGCGGAGAACAGACTCAAGAAATCAGATAAATTACAGGTTTTCATACCACTTCGGAAACAGATATTGCCTGGGCTTGCAAAATATTTTGGTATGAATAACTTTCATATCATCCAAGAGGTGTGGTAGATCTGCAATTTTGAACAAGTAGGACATCACAGGACTCAAAAATGGCGGGTTACGTTGGGGTTACGTCGGTAGACTTTAGCTAATTGGCTGACGAAGTCACGTGGTATTGATTTCTGGAAATTCCCTCTTGCAGTTGCCTAAAGTAGGCTGAAAAATGGATACACATGATCCCAGGGTCAGTCTTACCGCGTATAGATGACCCAGATGGTTACAGATTGATTTGGACCCTACCAATACCTCCGTGTATGGACTAAATTAATCTCTCCACACAAATGAGTTTCAATTTCTTTGGCACTGTAACCCAAAACAAGCGTATTATGGCTGAAGCCCAAGACCACGTACATGATAACAATATGGCTGAAGCCCAAGATCACATACATGATAACAATATGCTATTGACCAAATTGCCCAAGAGATAAAAACAGAAAAAATCGACAACTGAAATTCAAACCAAGGTTCTCTACTTAGTTCGAATATGTAGCTATTAATTTTTGTAATATATGAATATATACAGTATTTAGTTCATTTTAGACAATGGAAGAGAAATATTCAAATAAAGGACATATGGACGGAAAATAAATAAATCCTATAAAATATTTTGAGCTTTTAAAATGTACACCTGAATGCAGCAATATTCTGCAGATCTACATTTTCTATGTATGTTTGTATCACATGATTTTCAGATGCATGGTATGTATACTATGTACATAAATGTTTCTATATACATAATGCAATGTACTAATTGAACAAAATATTTTCTATAAAATGTTTCTCTAAAATATCCTCTGCTGCTAAATGCCTGGTAATAAATCTTCAAATGATAATATTCTTACTAAGATTACTGACAACAAAGATGCAGCAGTGAGAATGGATATTTGATATTTGGCAGTGCTGCCAGCTCCCAGCCCAAAAGGGTAGAAAAAATCATATGGGACTTTGGCAAGGAATATTGGGGCTTCTGCTACGATCTCCACAGATGGTTGCGACACGTCAATGAAGGACAATGATTGGACAATTTCAAACCGCTGGGTCCGAGTCTCGGCGCCTGGCTGGCAATAAGGTCCAATACACTGAAAATATTAAAGCAGTTGACAATTTTTCAAACCATACTAAAGAATATCATTCTGTGTTTACTACTTTTGTAAAGTGTCAAGTGGATAATAGTCATCTTCATGAAGTGAAAGATAACTGATAACTTATTATTTACCAAAATCCAATTCCGATACTGATAAAGTCCAAAATTGGAATTTTGCAATGGAAGCTCCGTTTATAACACATTCAGGCAGCCCAAAACACATTGTTTACAGTCCATTTTGAAAAATAATTTGAAGCAGAAATACACCTTCATTTGTACACTGACTGACGTGGAAAAAACCAAATACATGTACAACAACAAAAAAAGTCGCTCTTTTGGGGTCATACAGAAAATAGCACTTCGACGACACTCACCTGGAATGCTATAGTTTGTGGACTTTCATAAATAAAAGATGCACCAACAATTTTAGGCTGGGGATTAGACAAGGATCCTACATTGGCATATATAATCTGTATGTGCATGCCCAGCACCATGTCAATACACTCCGCATCTGTTCCTGGTACCTGGTCATAACAGATCAATCTTGGTCAATATGACAATGATGTAATGATAATGTTCAAAACCCAATACAGACATTCCCCAACTCAAGTTTGACAATTAAAATACAAAATGTTCACCTGATCACACCAATTTGTTTTACACCAAAAATATCTTTCCATACTTCTGAGTTAAGTTTTTACTTTTAGCTTTCTTTGTATGTCTGTTACCATGTTATTATACAAAGCATTATTTTAGAAATATATCTATTACATTTACAATTTAACCTGTTGCTATGATGGTAAAAAAAAAAAAAATCGACCATAGAGGTCCATGTCCCCCGCTAGCAGCACCAGTTATGGTGGATTACATCCACCATAACTGGCGCTGCTGCTGCGGGGGCCATCCACCATAACTGGTGCTGCTGCTGCGGGGGCCATGGACCTCTATGGTCGATTTTTTTTGGTCGATATCTCATATCATTGATGAAGAGTATGATTTGAAAATGGACATATCGCTGATGAGCTTAACATAATCTAATACAGCGGATGGCACCCATATTGGATAATGCACATCCATAAAACATAATACCAACTGTCCTCTCACCAATGTCCATGCACTCCCCAAGTTTGAAGTAGATTGGTTGAATCGTTCTAGAGTTATAGTCCAGACAAGATCTAAATGCTGAAAATCTAAGATGATTGATGGTGGCCATCTTGGATTACACAGGTAACTGAAAAGCAATGACAACTGTCCTCTCACCGATGTCAAGCCAAACTGCAAGTTTGAAGTCGATCAGTTGAATTATTCCAGAGTTGTTGTCCAGACAAGATGCAACTGCTTAAAATGCAACATAATCCAATATTGCTGGTAGATGGCAGCCAAATTGGATTATGCTCGTTCATGAAACACAATCCTAACCGGGATCTCACCATGGTCAACGGACTCCCCAAGTTTGAAGTAGATCAGTTGAATCGTACTCCAGCTATTGTCCGAACAAGATCAAACTGCTTAAAATGCAATGAAATCCAGTATGGCTGATGGTGGCCATATTGGATTAAGCACGTCCTTGAAAAACAATCCTAATCCTCCTCTCAGCAATGTCAAGGCACTCCCCAGGTATGAACTAGATCGGTTGAATCATTCTCGATTTATTGTCCGGACAAGATCCAACTGCTTATGATCCAATATGGCTGACGGCAGCCATATTAGATCACACACATTGCTGAAAAACAATCCCAACCGTCCTCTCACCAATATCAAGGCACACCCCAAGTTTGAAGTTGATCGGTTAAATCGTTCAGGAGTTATTGTCCGGACCAGAAAATCTAAGATCCAACTGCTTATAATCCAATATGGCTGACGGCGGCCATATTGGATTATGCACATTGCTGAAAAACAATCCCAACTGTCCTCTCACCGATGTCAAGGCACTCCCCAAGTTTGAAGTAGATCAGTTCAATCGTACTCCAGTTATTGTCCGGACAAGATCAAACTGCTTAAAATCCAATGAAATCCAATATGGCTGATGGTGGCCATATTGGATTAACCACGTGCTTGAAAAACAATTCTAATCTTTCTCTCAACAATGTCAAGGCACTCCCCACATATGAAGTAGATGGGTTGAATCATTCTCAAGTTATTGTCCGGACAAGATCCAACTGCTTATAATCCAATATGGCTGACGGCGGCCATATTAGATTACGCACATTGCTGAAAAACAATCCCAACCGTCCTCTCACCAATGTCAAGGCACACCCCAAGTTTGAAGTTGATCGGTTAATTCACGAGTTATTGTCCAGACAAGAAAATCTAAGATCCAACTGCTTATAATCCAATATGGCTGACGATGGCCATACTGGATTATGCACATTGCTGAAAAACAATCTCAACCGTCCTCTCACCGATGTCAAGGCACTCCCCAAGTTTGAAGTAGATCAGTTGAATCGTACTCCAGTTATTGTCCGGACAAGATCAAACTGCTTAAAATCCAATGAAATCCAATATGGCTGATGGTGGCCATATTGGATTAAGCACGTCCTTGAAAAACAATCCTAATCCTCCTCTCAACAATGTCAAGGCAGATGGGTTGAATCATTCTCGAGTTATTGTCCGGACAAGATCCAAGTGCTTATAATCCAATATGGCTGACGGCGGCCATATTAGATTACGCACATTGCTGAAAAACAATCCCAACCGTCCTCTCACCAATGTCAAGGCACACCCCAAGTTTGAAGCTGATCGGTTAAATCGTTCACGAGTTATTGTCCGGACAAGAAAATCTAAGATCCAACTGCTTATAATCCAATATGGCTAAGTTTGAAGTTGATCGGTTAAATCGTTCACGAGGTATTGTCCGGACAAGAAAATCTAAGATCCAACTGCTTATAATCCAAAATGGCTGACGGCGGCCATTTTGGATTACGCACATTGCTGAAAAACAATCCCAACCGTCCTCTCGCCAATGTCAAGGCACACCCCAAGTTTGAAGTTGATCGGTTAAATCGTTCACGAGTTATTGTCCGGACAAGAAAATCTTACGAAATTACGGAACTACGGAATAACGGACACCGGTGTTTCTAAGTCCCCACCCCTACTAAGTAGCGGGGGACAAAAAAAGAGAATCTGTGATGTAGAACATGTAGTTCCCATGTGAAATTTAACATTCAGCCAATTCCGTAAGTGAATAAAGGTTGTCCAGTGAATACGTACTGCAGGCCTGGGAGTATTCTGCACCAAGATAGTGACCCAGTCCCCAACAGTGTTAGGGTCAGAGTTACCAAACGTAGCGACAGACCAATTCCGTGGCGGATCCGGGCCGTAGGGCCAGAGGGCAAGTAAAGCTATCTCCTGCATTCTCTGACAGCTTGTTACCATGTCATCCACAGTGAACCTGAACATAAATAATATAACTACATGTATATGTATATATTTATTTTGTATACATACATTGGGAAATGAGTTGCCTTTCCCCCATCCCTTGTACTTTTATTGTTCCAGCCCTAAGCCCACAGTAAGTTTATTAACTGGCCTGTGATAAGTGTAGAGATGCATGCGAGACTTCTCTTTGTTAAGTTAGTGATTTCTATGTTCCCAAAATGTTACCCAAGATAATTATATCACAAGTCAGTGTATCACTAACAGCAAACAATGCCATTTTTGCAGAAATCCATTGAAGTCAGCTAGAATTTAGTGTAATTTTCAAGGCATATTAAATAAGTTTTGTGTGAACAGAATGATTCATACATACGTGATAAAGCAGCCAGTCCTCATGTCCTCCCCAAACACCACATTGGTTCTGTCTCCCGTTCCTGTGGAACAATCTCCAGACACTGATGGTTTAATCATGGTCAGAGAATTATAGTTAGGGTCAGTCCCATTCAATTGTATAGCTAGTCTGAAATGATGGTTAAGGATAACAGGCATACACATGGCAAAGATGTTCCCCATTTTAATAAAGGTCAAGTTACAAGTATGTTTGGAGGAATGGATCAAGCTTATTATTAAAGGACTTAAAGGTTATACAAAATGGTCTCAAAATCTGCTACTTTTTTGTGCTAAATTGTTGTAGAGGTGATTATATAGACTTGTTTTACATTTTTGTATGTTTTCAAACTGCCCAAGGTTGGAAATAGCAGCAGTAAAGTGCGACAATTTCATGCCCCTTTCAAAACTGTGAAAGCTGTGACCGCTTGACCTGTGACGTCACAACCTGATTACGATCTCGCTCAAATGCCTGTTGTGACGTCAAAATGTCAGGGACATCACGCTAGAACTCCCACAGTTGGGTGAATATTTCGTAACAACGCCCGACGTCATAGACTATGACGTTTAGGGCGCAATCGTAATCAGGTTGTGACGTCATGCACCAGAGGTCACGGCTCCAATACGTTTTCCCCCACATGTGTGCTATTCGTGTCCTAAAACCCACTTCGACGACATTATTCGAGAAAAAAATACTAATTTGTTGTTTGGAACACTACTGGGTATGTTTTAATGCAAAGTAGTATAGGGTCATTTGGTATAACCTTTAAAGGATTTTTATCAATATTTTTTTTTTCTGAAATATGTGTCAGGAGAGTTGGTACTCAATTAAGAAATTTTAAAAAAATGTTTTCCTTGCCCCCTGTGGGCATATTTAAGCCTTTTTAATTAAAAACATGTAGCTCAATTTCCGCCAGTTAACCCGTTAATGAGCTTAGGCGTCACGTGACCTTGTGACGTCAGACAGGCGACCGTCTCCTGCGGGCAGCTGTCTGAGCTATATATTAAGCTGTGGATTTGCGATTACTCCATCGCTCCACTGCTCTCTCATTGTTATTTATTATTTAATTATTTATTTTAATATCTAGTGCTGCAAAAGATCTTAAATTAACGAAGAAATGTACCGTGAAAGTTAAATAAAACATTGAGTTGATGGACCGCGAAATCCATATGGGAAGCGGCCCTTTAACTACAATTTCAATCAATCAATTACTCCATCGCATATATCGCTGTATAATTAATCGAAAACGATCCAAAACCATGGAGGAATATGCCAGTGATGATACTCTATATACAGAGGACATAAATGGACATCTTGACGTTCTGCCGTATCAGTTTGAACCCGTACCAAACGACCGAAATGAGGTGGAACAGAGGGACAGCGAATCTGAAGCAGATGAACCGTCCCACACGGAACAAAGTCGACTTGTAAACACATACTGGTATGTTATTTATTATCTATGCCGGACGTTATATATAGGCCCCCTATACACAGAATGAACTAGAGGTTCCGCTTTGACCCTTGAGTTGCCGCTCCGGCATGAAGCCTATGCTGGTTGTTTTTTTGGGCAAAAACATACGTCTCCCCCAACCTCCCACCTTGCCTTGAATGGGCACATAATTTAAGGGAAAGTGATATAAAATGAATGTAGCAATAAGTATCTTAAACAAAGCTGCGTATCTAAAAATATTAATTACAAAGAAGCGATTTTCATTGTATATACATGTACAAGTAGATGAACGGTTGGACGGACATCGGACACGGATGAATGCATGCACACATACACTAAAACCTGATCAAATGCGGGGCTATCCCAATGAAGCTTCCATCCAAGTTTGGTGAAATTCCATCCAATAGTTCTCAAGGTATCTTGCAGACAAAGCCTGTATATACATGTACAAGCAGATGGACGGACGGACGGACACCGGACGAATGCAGGCACACACACCAAAACCTAGTCAAATGAGGGGGCTATTCTAATGAAGCTTCCATCCAAGTTTGGTGAAATTCTGTTCAGTAGTTCTCCAGATATCTTGCAGACAAGCCCTGTATATACATGTACAAGTAGACGGACGGACGGACACCGGACATGGATGAATGCACGCACACACACCAAAACCTAATCAAATGAGGGGGCTATCCCACTATAGCTTCTATCCAAGGGGAGTGAGATTCCGTCCAAGTAGTTCTCAAGATATCTTGCAGACAAGGCCTGTACATACATGTACAAGTAGATGGATGGACAGACGGACACCGGACACGGATGAATGCACGCACATACACCAAAACCTAATCAAATGAGGGGGCTATCCCAATGAAGCTTCCATCCAAGTTTGGTGAAATTCTGTCCAGTAGTTCTCCAGATATCTTGCAGACAAGCCCTGTATATACATGTACAAGTAGATGGACGGACGGACAGACACCGGACATGGACGAATGCACGCACACACACCAAAACATAATCAAATGAGGGGGGCTATCCCACTGAAGCTTCCATCCAAGTGTGGTGAAATTCCGTTCAGTAGTTCTCAAGATATCTTGCAGACAAGGCCTGTATATACATGTACAAGTAGATGGACGGACGGACGGACACCGGACACGGATGAACGCATACACACAAACCAAAACCTAGTCAAATGAGGGGGCTATCCCAATGAAGCTTTCATCCAAGTTTGGTGAAATTCCATCTAGTAGTTCTCCAGATATCTTGCAGACAAGCCCTGTATATACATGTATAAGTAAATGGACGGACGGACGGACACCAGACACGGATGAATGAACCCACATACACCAAAACCTAATCAAATGAGGGGGCTATCCCAATGAAGCTTCCATCCAAGTTTGGTGAAATTCCATCCAGTAGTTCTCCAGATATCTTGCAGACAAGCCCTGTATATACATGTACAAGTAGATGGACGGACGGACGGACACGGACATGGATGAATGCACGCACGCACACCAAAATCTAATCAAATGAGGGGGCTATCCCACTAAAGCTTCCATCCAAGTGGGGTGACATTCCGTCCAGTAGTTCTCAAGATATCTTGCAGACAAGGCCTGTATATACATGTACAAGTAGATGGATGGACACCGGACACGGATGAATGCACGCACATACACCAAAACCTAATCAAATGAGGGGGCTATCCCAATGAAGCTTCCATCCAAGTTTGGTGAAATTCCATCCAGTAGTTCTCAAGATATCTTGCAGACAAGGCAAGGGGACGGACGGACAGACATCCATCCAGACATCCAGACATCCAGACTGACAGACAGACAGCACAAACACTAAATGTCTCCCCCCAACATAGTTGGGGGAGAAATAATAAATATTTAGACAATGATCGAAATAATTTGTTAGTCCAGGCCTACCTGGTGAAATTTCAACACTGAGACGTACGCCAATTTTGGAGTTTTCTCTTTCGTTCAGGTCAGTTTGAAAGCACGACGTTAGATATCATCTACCAAAAATATTTAGTTCATTTTTTTTTTTACTTCTGGCAAATCTGTGTTCAATAAATTATTTCCAGTAGGAATATGCCGTCCAGCTAGCGTAATTGATAGGAAAGAACAAATTGCGACTTTCTAGCTGTCCTGCTCCCGACTTTTCGCAGATACATGGGGGGGGGGACAATTTCTCGCACAACGGGTGTTCGTGACATTATCAGATAGCCCACCTGCACCGCATGCAAACAGTCTAGTAAATTCATGTCACGAGAGTGATATTTAGCCCATGTAAACGGTCATATTTTATATTGTATTATACTGCAACCACTCACCTGATTTCAAATACCCTCTGCTAAGCTTTTGTGAAGCAGCAGCATATATACAGTTCCTCAAGTAAATGTTAACAGTATGATAACAATAGTATTATACTAGGTGAGAAATATTTAATAGGACAGGATTAGGCTTGTGGAGATGGTTGGATTAATTAACAAGGTGGGCTTCAAGGCACGGTGGGGTTCCTGGATCAGTAGGGCATACGCATTGGGGGGGGGGGGACAATTTCTCGCACAAAGGGTGTTGGTGACATTATCAGATAGCCCACCTGCACCGCATGCAAACAGTCTAGTAAATTCATGTCACGAGAGTGATATTTAGCCCATGTAAACGGTCGTATTTTATATTGTATTATATTGCAACCACTCACCTGATTTCATATACCCTCTCCTAAATATTTTGACGTATTAAGCTTTTGTGAAGAAGCAGCATATATACAGTTCCTCGAGTAAATGTCAACAGTATGATAACAATAGTATTATACTAGGTGAGAAATATTTAATAGGACAGGATTAATTAACAAGGTGGGCTTTAAGGCACGGTGGGGTTCCTGGATCAGTAGGGCATAGGGATGAATATATACTGCTTATTTATTTATTGATGTCATTGACTTGAGAACGATACCTGTATCCAAACGTCGTCCCAAATAAACTAGAAGTTGTTATCCATAAGCAATTTGTTTATTTATCTACTTCCCAACTTCTAAATGCCACTAAAAGAAATCTCTCCCGGTATGTAATTCATACTAAATTGCTACCCGTCATTAGCGAGCTCTCACGTCTGTGACCTCACAGATTGGCGGCCTCGCTTTCATTCCACAAATATGCATATCTGACTGGGAGCTAAATAGAGCTGCCAAAAAGGCTTAAATATGCCCACTGTTAAATATTTACTAGACTGTTTGCAACCACAAGGAATTTTTTTTTAAAAACTTTCTTAATTAAGTACTAACTCTTCTGACACATATTCCAGAGAAAAAAAAATATTGATAAAAATCCTTTAAAAAACAAATCCCTCAATTTTCTGTCTAAACAAATCTCCTCTTTCTTCGATCATATGCATGAGAACATAAAATGGCTAAAAAGGCATATGTTGAGACAACTGCCAAACAGGAACTGATTCTTTGTGGGGTAGGGTTGTCCCCCTTGTTGTTACTTGTTTCCCCTGATGTGATGCATTTTCAGGATTGGGGACAGATCACGAAATAATCTATCTACAATGCAATGTTAATGAAAACCTGAGCAGTTAAGTCTCCTGACGTTGAAACAATTGATTCAGTACTCACCATGGAGAGCAATCCCAAGTGAGATCCAGTGGCAAGGTACCCACAAATACCGAATTTGTCCTAATCCATTCATTTTTTCAAAAGTTATTGTCCAGAAACAAAACTTTAACTTGGCCCCCAGGTGGTGCCCCCTATAGGTGGATCGGCATGACAAACAATCCCAAGCGAGACCTTGAGGCAAGGCACCCAGATACCAAATTTGGAAATAATCCGTTCAGGTTTTCAAAAGTTATTGTCTGGAGACGAAACTTTAACTTGGCCCCCAGGTAATGCCACCTATAGGCGGATCGGCGTGAAAAGAATCCCAAGCGAGATCTTGAGCCGGGGTACCCAAAAACCAAATTTGAAAAGAATCGGTTAAGTCTATCAAAAGTTATTGTCCGGAAACGAATTCGGAGGGATGCACAGACGGATGAACGGACCCCAATACTATAGGTGAGTGAGTATGATTTAACGTTGCTTTCAACTATATTTCAGTCATATCACAACATTGGGTCCTATTCCTTTTCACACCCGGGAACCACATGGGTGGGGTCCTATTCCTTTTTACAACCGCCCTTTAGCCCTTTGGGTGTCGGGGGACAACAAAAGTCTACCTGGCTGCATGATTCGCTTATTGAATTTAGTCTTTCATCTTTCAGCAGGAAATAGTTTATTTCAAGTGCAACAAGCTGATGAACTTTTTTACAGGGGTCAATCGTCAGAATTTCAAGATTTAGCCTGCTGAAAGCATTGCTCATTCACTACAAACAGTCCCCAGGTGAGGTATGTTATCGAGCAGTGAATTGAAATAAAATTTGCAATTGAATAGTACAAATAACTTACTTGTCAACCATACATCTGGCCTTTGACTATTTTTGCAATGAAGGCAAAAACATAACATGAACTGTGTCATAGATGACATTTAGGGGATTAACGGATCAGGACTTTTTCCTCTTTGTTGGTCTAAAGCAGATATGAAATACATATGGCTATACATGCTGTACGAGCTACTGAATCGAGAATACAGCATCCATAGAATATGTGTACCCTACTCAAATTCTTCAGTATCATGCCGAAGACTAATGTTGTTTAGCGAATTTGACTCATTCAGGAGTCTGTATTATATGTTATTAATCGATTGTTTTCGAATTGCCTTCGTATTGACCTGAGGGTCGCCGTATTGGCCCGAGGCCGCAGGCCGAGGGCCAATACGGCGACCCGAAGGTCAATACTAAGGCTATACGAAAACAATCGATTCATAATATTTTTATTTATTGACATTTACTGGCCGTGTTCTTTTTTTTCCGAGCTTGAGTGGCAGCATCCGTTTCTTGAGCTGTAACAGGTTTAAATCGTTTTAGATCTTCTCCACATATCTCTTCAAGCTCTAAAATTCCACCCACGAACCCTTGAATAACACGCTCTGCGCTCGCCATCGCGCTGAACAAACAACACTGCTGTCGTCTGTTTCTCCAGTCGTCGGTCCTTACTGCTAGTTACGGCTGCACTCGTTGACCTCGGCCAATACAACATTCAACCCGGCCAATACAGCTTTCAACTCGGCCAATACAACTCGGCCAATACAAGTCGAGTTCGACATGACGTAGGGACAGGCCGTTTTACACTGTATTCGGGTAATAACATACAGAGTCAATTAATAATCCACTGGGACAATGCTAACTCCATATAAATTCCTGTAAGGATACTTGATAGGTTCTGTATCAGAGGCTGCCTGTCGCACCACCTGACCAGCAAGGACGGGCTGACCGACGACATATCCAGGGTTCCCACTCCGTGCAATAGGGTCTGTCTCTCTGATCTGTAACACACAAGAATGAATTATATTCATTCAGTCCAAACACAGTATATGTCTAACTGGTATTTAAATGAAATACATTATGACACAGGTGCCCCCCCCCGCCATTAAATGGGCTTCTCTTAAGAACATAATATCAAACATGTCGTTGTATGAATCTATGCATATAAGCCTAAAACATACTACTGCCAAAGCAGGAGTTTTCCAGTGTAGAAAGTTAACCTGAACTGTCCTAACATGTTATAAACTTGTCTTTAAACATGAAGACAATATTAAGGACAAATATTAACCCACCCCTTCAAACCTGGTGACAAAAGTCTGAGTAAGGGGGAGATCACTCTGTTGGATAGTGGCAAGGACAAACTTCACATCGACAGTCTTTATTCCATATGTCCCGTTGTGGCCAATAATGTATTCCACCTGTAGAGAGGAAAATTTTATATTGTACAATATAGACTTTTATGTGTATAAAGAAAACATGTAGGCTGTCGCCATCGGGACCCCTCGGGCCGGGCCCAGAGCAATTGTGGAAATAGTGTTTCTGACCCCAACAACTCACATATTTGGGGTGGGCATAATTTTACCTGTATGATATAGATCATAGACAGACAAAACAATATAGCAATAGAGCAGTGATTACCTATAGTAGATGTAGTCGAACGATTACTGTCTATTCACAGCAATCCACACAGGTTTGTGGTAGGAGAAGTAACTCTCCAACACTCCACTTGATGTATTGGGGGCACCGACTTTGAATAGGCTTCTGGTACTAGCTGCATTAAACAACTGTATGAAGTTTCATTGTTGTGAGTGAAGGACTTTGTGAGATAATGTGTTTACAAGGATATAGACAGACAGACATGTATAAAGGGGCATAACTCCTGAAAAACACATCCCATGGCACCGACTTTCAATAGGCTTCTGGTACTGGCTGTATTAAACAACTGTATTAAGTTTCATTGTTGTGAGTGAAGGACTTTTTGAGATAATGTGTTTACAAGGATAAAAACAGACAGACATGTATAAAGGGGCATAACTCCTGAAAAACACATCCAATGGCACCGACTTTCAATAGGCTTCTGGTACTGGTTGTATTAAACAACTGTATGAAGTTTCATTGTTGTGAGTGAAGGACTTTTTGAGATAATGTGTTTACAAGGATATGGACCAACAGACATGTATAAAGGGGCAGAACTCCTGAAAAACACATCCGATTACACTGACTTTCAATAGGCTTCTGGTACTGGCTGTATTAAACAACTGTATGAAGTTTCATTGTTGTGAGTGAAGGACTTTTTGAGATAATGTGTTTACAAGGATAAAAACAGACAGACATGTATAAAGGAGCATAACTCCTGAAAAACACATCCAATGGCACCGACTTTCAATAGGCTTCTGGTACTGGTTGTATTAAACAACTGTATGAAGTTTCATTGTTGTGAGTGAAGGACTTTTTGAGATAATGTGTTTACAAGGATATGGACCAACAGACATGTATAAAGGGGCATAACTCCTGAAAAACACATCCGATTACACCGACTTTGAATAGGCTTCTGGTACTAGCTGCATTAAACAACTGTATGAAGTTTCATTGTTGTGAGTGAAGGACGTTTTGAGATAATGTGTTTACAAGGATAACATGTGGCTGTCGCCATCGGGACCCCTCGGGCCGGGCCCAGAGCAATTGTGGAAAAAATGTTTCTGACCCCAACAACTCACATATTTGGGGTGGGCATAATTTTACCTGTATGATATAGATCATAGACAGACAAAACAATATAGCAATAGAGCAGTGATTACCTATAGTAGATGTAGTCGAACGATTACTGTCTATTCACAGCAATCCACACAGGTGTGTGTGAACTCCTGAAAAACACATCCCATGGCACCGACTTTCAATAGGCTTCTGGTACTGGCTGTATTAAACAACTGTATGAAGTTTCATTGTTGTGAGTGAAGGACTTTTTGAGATAATGTGTTTACAAGGATATGGACCATCAGACATGTATAAAGGAGCACAACTCCTGAAAAAACACATCCGATTACACCGACTTTGAATAGGCTTCTGGTACTAGCTGCATTAAACAACTGTATGAAGTTTCATTGTTGTGAGTGAAGGCCTTTTTGAGATAATGTGTTTACAAGGATAAAAACAGCCAGACATGTATAAAGGGGCATATCTCCTGAAAAACACATCCAATGGCACCGACTTTCAATAGGCTTCTGGTACTGGCTGTATTAAACAACTGTATGAAGTTTCATTGTTGTAAGTGAAGGACTTTTTGAGATAATGTGTTTACAATGATATGATGGACAGACAGACGGACGGACAGACGACAGAGGCAACGACAATACCGCTCGGGCAGAATCTGCCCGAGGGGTAATAAACCATTTGAATATTGAAGATCAACAGAAGAAAGAATGTCAATCTGTTTTGCCTTCTGTTCATTGTTCATTTGATTACTTTATTCATTGCCCATAAGTTGTTGAGGTAAGTAACACTGGTGCCAACAACCTCTTCAATAACTTAACAGAAATACAATAAATATGTAAAAATACACGAGACACTGAGAGAGTCCAGAAAAGAATCCATCCATGAAACCCTGATTTATAAGTCTTAAAGGTTATACAAAATGGTCTCAAAATCTGCTACTTTTTTGTGCTAAATTGTTGTAGAGGTGATTATATAGACTTGTTTTACATTTTTGTATGTTTTCAAACTGCCCAAGGTTGGAAATAGCAGCAGTAAAGTGCGACAATTTCACGCCCCTTTCAAAACGGCGAAAGCTGTGATCGCTTGACCTGTGACGTCACAACCTGATTACGATCTCGGTCAAATGCCTGTTGTGACGTCAAAATGTCAGCGACATCACGCTAGAACTCCCACAGTTGGGTGAATCTTTCGTAACAACGCCTGACGTCATAGACTATGACGTTTACGGCGCAATCGTAATCAGGTTGTGACGTCATGCACCGGAGGTCATGGCTCCAATACGTTTTCTCCCACATGTGTGCTATTCGTGTCCTAAAACCCACTTCGACGACATTATTCAAGAAAAAAATACCAATTTGTTCTTTGGAACACTACCGGGTATGTTTTAATGCAAAGTAGTATAGAGTCATTTGGTATAACCTTTAAGGTGTGTGTCAATATCTAATTGTACCAGACAATGTGAACAATGGCAGTTACTAACCCAGTTCCATGTTATTATCAGAGAAAAAGTTACTGTTTATAAAATCATTAAAAAACTATTATTAGTTATTCATAGTTGGATATGAATATACAATGAAGGATTGCAGGACAAACAGTTCAAAATACAAGAAATTTGATTTGGAATAACAATGTCTCAAACTCTTAGTCTTAAAACGGGAACTTTCACCAATAATTCACTCACGTGCCCTCGCTGTGTATTATGAATTATTTTACAAAGTCAGCGTATTTAAACAATTAACTTAAACAGAAACAAGGGAAAACTAGAGCATAGTCTGAGGGATGCACACATTTGATCAAAATGATCAGTAAGGCTGCTTACAAGATACCCCCCGTAAGGGCATAGATACATGGGGGTGGTTAACGTTTCATGAGTAAGCTGAATGGGATTGTGGCAGTGGAAATCATCAGTAAGCATGCTTACAAGATACCCCCCGGATGCACATTTGATAGAAATTGACGAGTATTTGTAGAGGAATATAAGTATACATGTTATGAGTGGCGGCACAGTATGTAACTAGTTGACAATGAGACCTCGCTCGGTTGGAGTGCGGTTATCCGATTGTCTATGCATGTGTCGTAACGATACTCAGATGAGTTTAATGGATTGTTCAGAAAATTGATGTTAATAATGATTGTTGAGAATGGGGTTATGCAGGCATATTGTGTTTTACCTAACTGTTGTTACCACTAGAACCGTGTAGACTTGAAATGGGCTGTTGCAACAGATAGGCGAATTACTGTCATCTGGATAACCACATTGAAGAGGAAAAGGAAGTAAATGGGAAGTGAAATATTAAACTTACTACCTGTAGACGCATATGCAACATCCTGAGCTAGGTCTCATGGTATGGCAGCTACATACAAAATTTGAGAAGAATCTAATCAGCCGTTGTCAAGTTATGCTCCAGAAATGGAATGTTACGGACAACTGAGAAAATTCTGCCCATAGGTGGCGCCACCTGTAGACGCACATGCGCCAAACGCAATCCCAAGCAAGGTCTCATGGTAAGGTAGCTACATACCAAATCTGAGAGGAATCCAATTAGCTGTTGTCAAGTTATGCTCCGGAAACGAAATGTTACGGACCGACAAGAAAAAGTTTTGACCCTAGGTGGCGCCACCTGTAGATGCACATGCGCCAACCGCAATCCCAAGCGAGGTCTCATGGTAAGGTAGCTACATACCAAATTTGAGAGGAATCCATGTAGCGGTTGTCAAGTTATGCTCCGGAAACGAAATGTTACGAACTGACTTGAGAAACTTTTGACCCTAGGTGGCGCCACCTGTAGACGCACATGCGCCAAACGCAATCCCAAGCGAGGTCTCATGGTATGGCAGCTGCATACCAAATTTGAAAGGAATCCAAGTAGCGGTTGTCAAGTTATGCTCCGGAAACGAAATGTTACGGACTGACATGAGAAACTTTTGACCATAGGTGGCGCCACCTGTAGACGCACATGCGCCAAACGCAATCCCAAGCGAGGTCTCATGGTAAGGTAGCTACATACCAAATTTGAGAGGAATCCAAGTAGCGGTTGTCAAGTTATGCTCCGGAAACGAAATGTTACGGAATGACCCTAGGTGGCGCCACCTGTAGACGCACATGCGCCAAACGCAATCCCAAGCAAGGTCTCATGGTATGGTAGCTGCATACCAAATTTGAGAGGAATCCAACTGGCGGTTGTCAAGTTATGCTCCGGAAACGAAATGTTACGAACTGACTTGAGAAACTTTTGACCCTAGGTGGCGCCACCTGTAGACGCACATGCGCCAAACGCAATCCCAAGCGAGGTCTCATGGTAAGGTAGCTACATACCAAATTTGAGAGGAATCCAAGTAGCGGTTGTCAAGTTATGCTCCGGAAACGAAATGTTACGGAATAACCCTAGGTGGCGCCACCTGTAGACGCACATGCGCCAAACGCAATCCCAAGCAAGGTCTCATGGTATGGTAGCTGCATACCAAATTTGAGAGGAATCCAACTGGCGGTTGTCAAGTTATGCTCCGGAAACGAAATGTTACGAACTGACTTGAGAAACTTTTGACCCTAGGTGGCGCCACCTGTAGACGCACATGCGCCAAACGCAATCCCAAGCGAGGTCTCATGGTATGGCAGCTGCATACCAAATTTGAAAGGAATCCAAGTAGCGGTTGTCAAGTTATGCTCCGGAAACGAAATGTTACGGACTGACATGAGAAACTTTTGACCATAGGTGGCGCCACCTGTAGACGCACATGCGCCAAACGCAATCCCAAGCGAGGTCTCATGGTAAGGTAGCTACATACCAAATTTGAGAGGAATCCAAGTAGCGGTTGTCAAGTTATGCTCCGGAAACGAAATATTACGGAATGACCCTAGGTGGCGCCACCTGTAGACGCACATGCGCCAAACGCAATCCCAAGCAAGGTCTCATGGTATGGTAGCTGCATACCAAATTTGAGAGGAATCCAACTGGCGGTTGTCAAGTTATGCTCCGGAAACGAAATGTTACGGACGGACGTACGGACGTATGGACGGCACGACAGACGGACGGACGGACAAGCTGAAACCAGTATACGCCCCCTACACTACGTGTCGGGGGGTATAATAACAAATAACAGGTCTTCAAAACTTTCACATATTACACCTGAAATTCACCTTGAGGACAGCATTATGGCACTCTCCAGTAGCAAGGTCATACCGTGGTTGTGGGAGATCAGTATAGTTACATAGCTGTGGGATGCCATCAGGGGCGGATAGGCACTGGTGTGGAGATTGTGGAATGACTTCAGTCACACAGCTGTTATTAAACAGGTCCTCTATAATGAGTGTGTCACATGAAGCTGGAATAGATACAGTATATTTCCATTACTGCAGACATACAAGCACTGACATTCACAACAGTTCATGAATAATAGATTGGGGTAACTTATTTGATAAAGAAGTCACTAGAAAATCCTAATTCAAGTCGAAGTCTTCCTCCTTGTTAAATTGTGTTACTTTATTTTATTTTGAAACAAAATTTGAACCACAAAAATTATTTGCACTGTAATATTCTTATTTACCTTACTTGTACACTTGACCACTCTCATACTGACAGATTCATTAACTTTTGGTAAATATTTCTTGTATTAATTTCAAATAAACCTGTGTTTATGTTACCCATGATGCCCACAACCATAATCTTGTGACAAAGATATGTGACATGGAAGCAACTCAATACGACATAACATCTTGAAAAGTAACTTCTATTAATTAAGCATAAGTAAGATAGGTACAAATAGGCATAAAAAAACAAAAAAAAACAAGGTACAGTTTTATATCGGAAATGATGGAATAACAAAGTAGATAGAATGATGTTAAGACAAAGCATAATAGCAAGTTTATTATATGCAGTTGAGATGAAATTACCAGAGAATTAGGATTGATATTGTCAAATGAATTTACTGGTAAACACAACACATATCATGATATTGCAAATTATTTGAAGCATTAAGGCCTGTTTCCTGGCAACAAGGCAAGTTTGGTCCTGAGATAATTGACCTAGCCTGGGTTAACCATTACCTCAGCTTGAAACAATTCAGTACAACAACACGAGATTAAAGAAAGCATAATACAAAGAAAAGACACGTTCAATCTCTGTGCAAATAAGGAAGTATCTTAAATGCTGCAGTTGATCAAAAGTGAACTTACTGATTTGTACAGCTCATAGAAATACTAAAGTCAGGAATATTGGTATCAACATGTTTACAGAATAAGTTTAATAGACTGTACAATGGAGGAAGCTACTCAAGGTTTCAGTAATCAAAATGGTATTTACATTTATTTGATTTGAAAAGTTAAGTACAACTCGGAATTTTTTCAGCCAGTGAGAAATTGCTGAAATTCCATATACTGCATCACAATTACTGGCCTAATATATAGAAATGTATTTTGAACATGCTTTTCAAGTTCCGCTGCATGCAGGGTATAAATTAAGGCCTGGTCATGGTAACCTGTTTATAGGTTATCATTTTTTCACAGGTGGTAACCTGTTTGATAAAATAGATTACCACCAGACCAGGAATTGAGCCACGCACAGCTTGGCGAACTACTAGGAGTGGGGTCTATTTCCCCAACCCAACTGCCAAAGACCCTTAGATGCTCGGATATGCTATCAGAGGTATTTCCCAGCACCTGAGAGCCCCAAGATCAAGGTCCATGGGTGGGTTGAGATGTGGCGGCTGGTGTGAGTTTTTTGCAAACCATATAGAAGATGTCTCGGCAGCAGTTTCCGTTTGACAACAGTTTTGGAGGTTGTGAACTTTCTCTTTGCCTATTCATGAAGAGAGTCTGATTTAACATGACAGGTGACATTGCTTTCGTTATAAATGTGTTTCACTCCATCCACGTTATTGTTCAGGCCCTGGAGAAATAATAGTCCAAAGTTTTGCCCCGTAATCTCATACGGGCCGTTATGAGAATATGCGAATTCCCGCTATAAAGGAAATCAGCAACAACCGCTAAATACTGGCTGCAAAAGTCTTGCGTTGCAGCTTTGATAATTGTTATCTTCGTTTACCTCGTACCAAATTTTTTTTATGAGGGAAACGAAGATTACAAATGATAACGAAGAAATCCCACATCAGAAAAGTCTTCAGGCTGACCATTTCAGAGCCATTGATTTGGACATTTGATATTTCGCCCGTGGTTTGTGGAATACAGCCAAGTCGTGCAGGCAGTGCCGTCTATAGGCACTTCCAGAGAGTTTGACAATAAACTACCATGTCAACAAGACGTTTGTAACACACAAGACTGATGATATAAATGCAAACCAAACCTCAAATGTTTTCATGTGATGTGATTACCACATTCTTAATTTGTATAATAATTATGTTTCATAAGGGAACAATTACGGATTTACTTAATGTAATGGAAAGCTTTCATGTTGTTGTTGTTACTGCAATCAATCCTGGCGAATGGAAAAACATTCCTGATAATTTGAGATGTGGCGACCTATACATAACCTGAACGACCGTTTGCTACTTAATTTATACCCTGTGCATGATGTGAATTCAAATAGGTTTAAATTAAATGCACAGAGATTGTACAGTGTGAGCTCACACCTGGTACAGTAGTAGTGGGAAGTGTAGTGGTGGTGGTACTGACAGAAGAGGTGTCAGTACCCCCAGTCTCTGAGGTGCCAGTAGCCCCGGAAGTACTACCTGGCGCGGTACTTGTACTTGTCGTTGCTGTGGTGGTGGAATCATTACTTGGAGGTACATAGCGTTCGAGCAGAGCAGGGGTCTGAGAAATAATGCAAAAAAATAAAAGTTTATTTAGAGAAAATGAAGATAAATGAAGAAATCATTTAACACATTTGATATAATATTAGATATCTCCTGGAGTAGGGCAGGTGCCATAACATCATACATATAACCTATCGGTTAAACATGTAATATCAGTAACAAAATTGAGGTCATCATCACTGATTATCAAAATTTATGACCAAAAGAGAGAAAAGCTTTTTTTTAATAGTCACAAATATTTAAGTCCATTGATCATTCTGCTTGCTAATATCCTAGTTCTCCCATCTGACAAATACAGCTCATCTCTTGTGATCTTAAACCAACTAATCTTTTAGGACCTCCATATTACATAATACCCCAATATATCTTATCCTGTAAAGATACAACTGTGAAAACTGCATTATATAATATATAGATGGTCTTAACAATTTCCGATAACTTACAGAAATCACTTTGAAGCCCTTATAGTATGTGGCAGCATTGATGGCTAAAGATGTCTGGCACTGAACTCCAAGGTCAGAAATGTCACGAGCACATGAGGTCATCTGTTCATATAGGTAGGCTGTTACAGAATAGAATACATATTTCCTCTTTAGCACGATGTGAAATACACTCAGAACTCTTTATAAGTTGGACAGAATAACAAATGGCAGGTGAGTTGGGCTACAGAGACTGCTCGCTATGTCTAGAATGAATCCAGGACAAAAGCCCCAGAGGACGAAAGCCCCAAACCATTATTTAAGGGGCATGTGTGGTACAATTACTGGACAACATCTACAATCGCTTTAACAAAAGCCTACTTTATAAGGAGTACCAGGGGTTATTTTAGACACTTTTCCTTTATATAACTCAATTTCAAAAAGATGAAAAACTCAATTTTTCGGGTTTTTCATCGCATGCAGTCTGGAAACTCAATTTTTTTTTCTTTTTAGTAGGACACCTACAATAAATAAATTCGCGACAATTTTTCATCGTGAATGAACATGTCAGTAATGTTATGAAGCTCATCAAGCAAAGTTGCGTGTCATACATAGCTGCATACAAGTTTGTTTGCTATCCAACTGTGATTGGCCGATTATATTTTGGCTAAAGATGTTAAGTAGAAATACTTCCCTCAGAGATAGCTTCATTTAATTAAAAAATGAGCGCGAATTATAAAACAAGAGAGTTTAAAAATCCAAGTTATCTCGGGAAGTTCTATTTGGTCGATTATTTTGGGGGTGGGGGAGAGCACTTTAGCTCTGGATTGTGATAGGTCAAAAGTGAAAATATTTTCCCTACAAATAGCTTACTTTAGTTTAAAAAATCTATACTTATTGTCAAGAAATAAAAATTGTCCCTTGTCCATTTCCATGAGTTAACCAATCCTTGACAAAGTTGGTGGTTGAGTATTGTAAGAGTCTGGGTATTTGTAAGTGACAGGAAAGAAATGAAGAAATAAATGGCAATAAAAATGTTAATAAGAGACGTAAAAAATAAAACAATGGTGGTTGTGAAGTTTTGTGGATTTCACGAAAAAAATCCAATGCTGCTTGGTAAACGCAGATAAATGGCCAAAAATTGCAAATTAAACTCAATATGCACCCTATTTTGTAGTATGTGGTGTGGGACTTGTTTACAAAACATACTGGGGTTTCAGAAATTTCCATCGGGCAGAAACAAAATTATTCATAAAAACGTATATTTTGTATGTTATAGCATATGCCCCCGCATGTAGATCCCCAGTTGCGCAGGAGAGAGTGTGGATCTTTTGTTTTTACACCAATCTGCATTGCTCACTTTGTGTATTTATTCCCAAATGGTACATCAGCTGTATTTTGGGGAATGTCTGTTTTGTTCGTTTCTTGTTTCTGGGGAAACGTCTTTCAACGTCACACGCATCCAAGTGAAATGTTGACTGAGAGAGAAAATGCTTGCCCGTTGTCTTGGTTCCGAACTTAACCGAAAAAAACGGAGATTGACGGACAGCGTGTCTCGGAGACCAGACTCATAAGCCACAGCAGTATGACATCAGTGGTTCCCGAGTGGATTAAAAAGAGGGGACGTAACTTTGAAATATCAAAATGGCGGACTAGTTCGATCGTCCAAAACGTCGCCGAACAATTTGCTTTGAAATGAGAAACGTTCAGGACAATGTCTTTATCGGACCTATAGGACTGAAATGAGAACAGTTCAAGACCAGACGTCATTATCGGAGCTATACGATTGAATAATAAAGGTACACAAGTTATCTGTCTGCACATCAGTTACAAATCTAGTTCAATCATGAACGTCGCTCGTCTGGGCTCTCTCCTGCCTCTCTCCGTTCAACTCCGCCCATTAGCTAACAACGGTGCAGATTCCCCACATATTTTATGGGGGCGCTGTAAGCGCTGTGGACTCGATTTTCTCGGAGTTCGTCCGGCTTTTAGCTCTGCTGTGGCTAGATAAACATCTTACAAATATTCTACGACATTAACTTCAGAAAATCTGTGCGAAATAAAGACAAATCTTACCTTAGATGACCAACATCGGTGAAATCCAAACGACGGTCGACTGCGCGCGTGAAAAACGTTCCAAATTTACGCTCGGTTACATGTTTTCAAAAAGTGGTATCGTGCACGGAAACGGACTGAATTGAATCCGCCCAGAAGAATAGATCCCAGCGGACAAGAAACCGCGATGAGAGCAAAAATCCCATGGCGTTTGTATTTCCATACTCACCTCCTGCATACTGCTATATGTGAGAAAAGAATATATGGGAAACAAGGCATTTTGTTAATTGTGTGAATGCAGCGTTTGCTCATTAACACCAGTTCTTATTTTGGCGAGAGAGTGGTAAGAGAAATGATATGTATATATATTGTAGAAATTCAGGAAAAGGGTCAAACGTGAAGATAAATTGTTTGAAAATAGAGAAATCTACGACACGCTCACATTGCTCTCATAACGGTTTCTTGTCCGCTGCTTTCGGGCGGATTCAATTCAGTCCGTTTCCGTGCACGATACCACTTTTTGAAAACATGTAACCGAGCGTAAATTTGGAACGTTTTTCACGCGCGCAGTCGACCGTCGTTTGGATTTCACCGATGTTGGTCATCTAAGGTAAGATTTGTCTTTATTTCGCAAAGATTTTCTGAAGTTAATGTCGTAGAATATTTGTAAGATGTTTATCTAGCCACAGCAGAGCTAAAAGCCGGACGAACTCCGAGAAAATCGAGTCCACAGCGCCCCCATAAAATATGTGGGGAATCTGCACCGTTGTTAGCTAATGGGCGGAGTTGAACGGAGAGAGGCAGGAGAGAGCCCAGACGAGCGACGTTCATGATTGAACTATTACAAATCCTGAGTGCTTATCTCGACTCGAGTGGCGTGGCTGGTCACACGTTTTTTTTTTCTTTCTCGCGGGGGTTTTGGGGGAGGGGGACGGGATAACAGACGACGAAACTCAGTTTAGATTTTCTCAGAAACTCAATTTATTTCGTAGAAACTCAATTGTTCGCGCGCCTTCGGCGCGTAAATTCTCAAAATTTTAGAAAACTCAATTTTCGGCAATAAAACTCAATTTACAAAATTTTGCAAAAACTCAATTTGTAATTGTTTTTCATCGTGGTTACCACGATGAAAAAAGTGTCTAGAAAAACCCCTGAGTACATCACCAGTGTTGTTTGAATTTCTTTTCCCATTCTAGATCTACTAATACATGGTTGAGTGCTTCACTTAGTTATAATTCTTGTGCCAGGTGCTTAGTTCTCTTTCCAGTAATTGGTAATCAGATCGGGGAATTGAAGTATTACTTAGGATCCCTCTCTCCACCCGATATGTAATCTATTCAACTAGTACATTGACTGAATATAAGCAGTAATTCTGTTCTCCTCCCCCCTGGCATGTACATAATACTGGAATGCCCTAGCCTCCCGATTAACTGCTTATCAATCAGAACAGTTTCACCATGCAATTGACCACACAATACAATACTGTTGTACACTGAAGAATAGTCTTTGTGTAATTCTGCTAACAAAGTCTTGGTTTCCAAAAATAGGGCAAAAATCTAAAAATGCAAAACCTGAAAATTGTTGGTTTGATAATTTATGGAAGGATATGGAGAGATGTAGAAGATTGCATTGCTACATGTATATGTTGAACAGTTTTTACAGAATCCTGCTAGCAAATGACGGAGTGAAACAATGATGGAAATGTACAAACTAAGTTTCTCCACTGCATTCTTAGGAAGCATAAAAGCACAAAAATTGCAGTGGGCTGAGACTTTTCATGCGATGGTAGCAATATCCACCCAGTTATTGGAGAATACAATGTTTCATAGACCATCCAATTGTGTGGCAAATTTATCAGACTTACCAGCTGGGTTGCTATCCTCACATTCACTGGAGTGAATAGCTTCGGGTTGACCCAACACACCCTGTGCATTGCCCTCATACACTGTATAAATAGGGTCCCCACTCTAGAAAATAACATTATACAAACCATATGGTCCAGGGTTAATCAAGGGGAGAAAATAGTATGTCAAGGATAATCACAATTAAGGGGAGATAATCTCCAGCATGGGATAATCACAATCAAGGGGAGATAATCTGTAGTATGGCATAATCACAATCATAGGCAACCTGTAACCATCTGAACCATCTATACGCGGTAAGACTGACCCTGGGATCGTGTGTATCCATTTCAGACTACTTTCGGCAACTGCTAGAGGGAATTTCCAGAAATCAATACCACGTGACTTCGTCAGCCAATCAGCTAAAGTCTACCGACGTAACCCCAACGTAATCCGCCATTTCGAGTCATGTGATGATCTACTTGTTCAAAATTACAGATCTACCACACCTCTTGGATGATACGAAAGTTATTCATACCTATATATTTTGTAAGCCCAGGCAATATCTGTTTCCGGGGTATGTATGAAAACCTGTAATTTATCAGAGTTTTCGAGTCTGTTCTCCGCCGGATGAAGGCCGAACAGAATCCGGTAAAACACCGGATATCGCTCCGCGATAATGGAGACACACGATTCGCAAGCCATCTTATGGATGGCGAAGTGTACGCAAATGAATCATAGGAAGACAAGTGGTATGAGATGATCACAACCAAGGGGAGATAATCTGTAGTATGGAATAATCACAATCAAGGGGAGACAATTTTCCTACGAAGTAGGCTACAGACCGCAAATTGTCCGGTAATGAGTCAGTGAGTCAGTCAGTCCATCCGAATCCTTTCGTCGGCAGAATAAGGAGAACCACTGACATTAGAACCTTGATTTTTGGCATGAACGTGCATTAGGGCATTGTTACCAGCAAGTTCTGAGCTGACCGAATTGAATTATAATTATTTTTTTTATTATTTATTGTTAGCTCAGCGAGTGCACTGTCATGCCCATTGGGAACCCTTGGCTGTATGTTTCACTGTATATATAACACAGTACAAAACGTGATGGGATAATGAAATAGGAAATGCTAATTTTCCATCATTTGTTAGTGCATTTATCTACACTGCTATTACCAACTTTCCATTCTTAATACACACAATTCAGTATATTGTTATAGATATATGTAAACTGTGGCCTTTAACGTGTATCCTATTTCACATCCAAACATTTCATCACAGACCAAATGAGGCTTTAAATTTAGGTCAAATTGTCGCTGGTGGTGAAATATCATACATCAACCAATTAAGTCAGCCTGGTGCAATAACCCAGCAGAACAAAGAAAGATGTGGTATCATCCTTCAGATTAGCCTGTGAGCAACAATGGTAAAAGTTTACTGAGGGTGAAACAAAGCCATCCTGCAAGCCACCCAAGGAATGTATCAGCTTGTGTTGGGACATTTTGTTGGTATCATGTAAGTTGTTTAGTAGTTTACTCATTCAAATCTCCATACCATATTTTCTGTTATTCAACAGACAAATTTCTTTACTGGTTTTAATTGTTTAAGTTTTACTGGGTTTCAACTGCTACAGATAGTAACATAGTACTGATACGGTAGAAATGGGAAGTGTGAATTTAATTATTCCATGTTGAGTACAATTTGTTCACATGAATGGTGGAATGTCTGAACTCTCAAATGAAAGTGTGTTATACATGTACATATCTCAAGCATGTCAGGTTTGAGGAACAAACATGGTTGCAATTAAGATATAATCAAAGAAATTTCGTGACAATTATTGAATCTAAGTAGGTCCCTACCTAACAAAATTAGCTTAATAAAAAAGGCCTTCCTGGCGTAAATTGTTTTCTTTTGAGAGAGAATGGTATTTTCTGAGTTAAGAGTTTCCTGTATAAAGATAGGTTGTTCAAGGAGGCTTTGTTTTTGCCGCTGTTGTGTGCATCAAGTGTATGGAAACATGATATTTGCACCCAGAGCCCTGATCTACAGCTGTATAAAACTCAACATCTGGCATTGACGGCATGTTTAAAGGATCTTAATTTATTTTCTTTGGGTAGAATTTAACTAGATAAAGTAACTTTGATCATGATGTGAAAATATCAGCACATCAGGGGTTATTTTAGACACTTTTCCTTTATATAACTCAATTTCAAAAAGATGAAAAACTCAATTTTTTCGCGAAATAAACAACAAAACTCAATTTTTGGGGGTTTTTCATCGCATGCAGTCTGGAAACTCAATTTTTTTATCTTTTTAGTAGGACACTTACAATAAATAAATTTGCGACAATTTTTCATCGTGAATGAACACGTCAGTAATGTTATGAAGCTCATCAAGCAAAGTTGCGTGTCATACATAGCTGCATACAAGTTTGTTTGCTATCCAACTGTGATTGGCCGATTATATTTTGGCTAAAGATGTTAAGTAGAAATACTTCCCTCAGAGATAGCTTCATTTAATTAAAAAAATGAGCGCGAATAAAACAAGAGAGTTTTAAAATCCAAGTTATCTCGGGAAGTTCTATTTGGTCGATTATTTTGGGGGTGGGGGAGAGTACTTTAGCTCTGGATTGTGATAGGTCAAAAGTGAAAATATTTTCCCTACAAATAGCTTACTTTAGTTTAAAAAAATAGTCAAGAAATAAAAATTGTCCATTTCCATGAGTTAACCAATCCTTGACAAAGTTGGTGGTTGAGTATTGTAAGTGTCTGAGTATTTGTAAGTGACAGGAAAGAAATGAAGAAATAAATGGCAATAAAAATGTTAATAAGAGACGTAAAAAATAAAACAATGGTGGTTGTGAAGTTTTGTGGATTTCACGAAAAAAATCCAATGCTGCTTGGTAAACGCAGATAAATGGCCAAAAATTGCAAATTAAACTCAATATGCACCCTATTTTGTAGTATGTGGTGTGGGACTTGCTTACAAAACATACTGGGGTTTCAAAAATTTCCATCGGGCAGAAACAAAATTATTCATAAAAACGTATATTTTGTATGTTATAGCATATGCCCCCGCATGTAGATCCCCAGTTGCGCAGGAGAGAGTGTGGATCTTTTGTTTTTACACCAATCTGCATTGCTCACTTTGTGTATTTATTCCCAAATGGTACATCAGCTGTATTTTGGGGAATGTCTGTTTTGTTCGTTTCTTGTTTCTGGGGAAACGTCTTTCCCGACTCCCTTTCAACGTCACACGCATCCAAGTGAAATGTTGACTGAGAGAGAAAATGCTTGCCCGTTGTCTTGGTTCCGGAGATTGACGGACAGCGTGTCTCGGAGACCAGACTCATAAGCCACAGCAGTATGACAGCAGTGGTTCCCGAGTGGATTAAAAAGAGGGGACGTAACTTTGAAATATCAAAATGGCGGACTAGTTCGATCGTCCAAAACGTCGCCGAACAATTTGCTTTGAAATGAGAAACGTTCAGGACAATGTCTTTATCAGACCTATACGACTGAAATGAGAACAGCTCAAGACCAGACGTCCTTATCGGAGCTATACGATTGAATAATAAAGGTACACAAGTTATCTGTCTGCACATCAGTTACAAATCCTGAGTGCTTATCTCGACTCGACTCGAGAGGCGTGGCTGGTCACACGTTTTTTTTTTCTTTCTCGCGGGGGTTTTGGGGGAGGGGGACGGGATAACAGACGACGAAACTCAGTTTAGATTACTCAGAAACTCAATTTATTTCGTAGAAACTCAATTTATTTCGTAGAAACTCAATTTTTCGCGCGCCTTTGGCGCGTAAATTCTCAAAATTTTAGAAAACTCAATTTTCGGCAATAAAACTCAATTTACAAAATTTTGCAAAAACTCAATTTGTAATTGTTTTTCATCGTGGTTACCACGATGAAAAAAGTGTCTAGAAAAACCCCTGCACATACTTTGATTTTTTTTTGTACCTCTTGAATATTGACTATATATCACACTGGGAAATAATTTAAACAAAAAATTACATGTGTAAACAAAATATGTCTAAATTTTTCTTGTCATTTCAAATCTTGATCCATTTTGATTCCTTGATTAGCGGATACAGAATCACTGCCACGGAGAGTGTTGGTGTGTCACAGCAATGTAATTCCGACTCACCAAACGAATCTGAGGTGGTTTAATGTTTATCAATGAAGAAAATCACCGATCAACCGTCATAGAATATAATGTGAAACAAGAAAACCGGAATAGTACATTCATCAGATTGCCGATACCCAAAATGTGTTGTCTCATATCTAGGTAACAACGTGATGTACAGACGCTATTTATTCGTCTTTGTACCGGTTATGCTCAGGAGAATGACATAGAATCATTATTATCTTGTGCAGAGAAGGTGTTGGTCTTGAGTTGAATTACCATAAACTACATAAGTGCTACCTTTCTACTAAAGTACTATATATAATACGAAGCTGCGCATCTGAAAACCCCTCGGCTCTGGGCGCCAGCCATTCATAATGTATTCAATTTAAAACAAGACTTCAGGAACACCAAGCAGTCAAGTAACAAATATACAGATTATGAAAAATTTTGCCATTAGAAATGGCCTCAAACGCTTCCGTCCAATCAGAGAAACCAGTATTCATTACATAAGTCTGTTGATGCATCGACGATGTATACCAAATTTTACATCGAACATTTGAAAATTATCTGAGATAGAGATCCCTAATGATTTCGCATAAATTAAAGATGGCTGCCCATCCTTCCCACCACTCAGAGAAACTGATGTGGTTATTCATTGCAAGTCTCTTGATACATAGATTCTGTATACCAAGTTTCATATAGAACACTGAAATGGTATCAAAGATAAACATCATTAAAGATTTTGCATAAATTAAAGATGGCCACCAAGGTTTCCGCCCAAGCAGAAAAACCAGAACTGTCTAATCGATGTATACCAAATTTTACATTGAGCACTTGAACCGTATCAGAGATATAGATCATTAATGATTTCGCATAAATTAAAGATGGCCGCCCATCCTTCCCGCCACTCAGAGGAACCGATGTGGTTATTCATTGCAAGTCTCTTGATACATCGATGCTGGATACCAAGTTTCATATAGAACACTGAAATGGTATCAAAGATATATATCATTGAAGATTTTGCATAAATTAAAGATGGCCGCCAAGGTTCCGCCCAATCAGAAACGCCATTTATCGTAAGTCTATTGATGCTTCGATGATATATACCAAATTTTACATCGAGCACTCGAACAGTATCAGAGATAGAGATCATTAATGATTTTGCATAAATTAATGATGGCCGCCCATCCTTCCCGCCACTCAGAGGAACTGATGTGGCTATACATTGCAGATCTCTTGATACATCGATGCTGTATACCAAGTTTCGTATAGAACACTTGAATGGTATCAGAGATATATATCATTGAAGATTTTGCATAAATTAAAGATGGCCGCCAAGGTTTTCACCAAATCAGGGAAACTGGTTTGGTCATTCCTTTGAAGTTTCTTGATGCATCGATGATCTATACCAAGTTTCACACTGAACAGAGAAATGGTACCTAAGATAGACAAGATTAATGATTTCGCATAAATTAAATATGGCCGCCAAAGTTTCCAACCAATGAGGTCCAGATTCAATAGGGTTCTGGGTCATGAGCATATGGATGTGCAGTGCAAGTTTGGGGTGCCTAGGGTAAGTCGCTCTAAAGATATCTTGGTAACAAGAAACCTGTGATGGTTTCGCATAAATTAAAGATGGCCGCCAAAGTTTCTAACCAATCAGGTCCAGATTCAATAGGGTTCTGGGTCACAAGCATACGGATGTGCACTGCAAGTTTGGTGTGCCTAGGGTAAGTCATTCTGAAGATATCTTGGTAACGAGAAAGGTGTGACGGACAGACGGACGGACGGACAGACGGACAGACGGCCAGACGGACAGACGGACAGACGTACATGACGACGACAATACCCTTCGGCCAAATTTTGGCCGAGGGGTAAAAAGTTGTTGTATTGTTGGGAAAATAATGCGATTCAAAAGTTGTTTTGATCCTGGACAAGGGCACTGAAAACCATTAAAGAGAATCTACTGAACTTTTTATTATTCAATCTGTTTCCTTTAGTTAAAAACTTGTAAAATTAAATCGGCGATCGTTATTTATTTTTGGAATGAAGGCGCATTAGGAGACTGTTACCAACTAGTTCTGAGCTGACTTACTTTTGATGAAAATTTCTGGTGATTTGTATGAAAATCACTGGCAATTCTGACTTGGGCGGTGCCCATCTTAATATAGGCAGGATTTCCACTGGGGGTGGGGATTTCCAAGAGTTCAGTTCGCGTTCGAGTCCTAATGCCTACTCTACTTCGTAGGTCCTGTGACGTTAGTCACACTGCTCATGTGTAGTATGGGATAATCACAATAATAGGAAAATAATCAGTGGAGAATATTTATAACCTGAAAAATCACAATCAAGTGGAGATAACTTCTAACTAGGTTTAGTCCATAGGAAGCAGATATAATTTTGATAATGGGAAATCTCACAATCAAGGAGAGATAATGCGTTTTCAAAAATATCTCAATCAATGTGTGATAATTTGAAGTCTGGAAAAAAAATACTCGGGGGCAGATATATATGCATAAGATATTCCAGACTTTAAGCCAACAGAAAGAGCATTTCATGCAAAGAGGGGAAATAACTTCTTGTACCCCAGATGTTGGTAACAAGAGTGAGTAGGATTTAACGTCATTTCAACATTTTTTTCGTCATATCATGACAGGGCCTACATGTACCAGAACACGAGAGTGTCCACAGTTCCTATTATCCTGAACACTGATCAGCCCAGCCAGTACAGCACCCAGTCACCCATCCAAGTATTGACCGAGCTCAACGTTGCTTAACTTCGGTGATCTGACGAGAACCAGTGTAGCTAACGTGATACGCCATACTCGATGTAACTAGTGCACTAAACACATGTACAATTACACCTACCCTGTAGTATGTAGGGTAAGTTCTTGGATCAGTCCGATTTTCCCCCTGAAAAGAGGGTCCAGCATAGCGGTATACATACTCATCCAGCCGGCTTTCGTCATCAGATGTAATAATGTCAGGGATGTTGTAGTAGTTCCTCTTAGCATCTGGACAAAAACAAACATTTGGAACACATCAATATAGAATTAATCACTCTTAGAAAGGACACAGGGCAAATTAAGGTGACAAGACCAGATCATAAAATAAAAGTTCATGGTTCCATGCCCAAAAAAGCAACTTGGACACGAAGCTTGGCACAAATCAAGAATATAATACCTCCACTTGGTACAAAATTATAAACTTGTATAGCATTCTACTAACATATAGAAATGCCAAACTACTGGATCTCTTCAATAGATTAATCACTAAACACTTTTTTTGTACATTTTGACCAACTATTCTTCATGAAGGAGTGCCAATACCTGCCTGTAGTGTACAAACCTAGATGAAATTCTGATGTTAGTACATGTATCAAACAATGGGAAAATCTTAGACGTTTGTACAAGAGATGGCAGGGTTTGTTCACAAGGACTCACCAATCACAGTGAATGTTCTCTGATCAAGACAATATGTGGCTTCAAGTGATCCCATACCACATTGGTACTGTTGTCGTGAGCCAGAATAGAGATAATCTTTGCTCTAAGAGTATATTATTCAAACAAAGCCACGGAGGAATTGCAATATGTGTGGTAATCTTGGGAAAGACAGGAGGTACGGTACTCACAATTATCATAATAAACACAGAATAGCCCATCAGATGTTGTGTTTTTCTCATATGGTGTGTTTTCTATGATAATCACATTTTGCTGGAAGCACACTTTGTCATCTGTTTTAGATCTGCGAAAAAAAGAGGGAAGATGCACATGCACAAACTGTAGAATGTCTAACCAGGATTGTGAAATTTTCCACTTGCATTGTTTTATGATTTCAGTCAAAAATCAAATTATAGATTGTTCAAATTTTACGAGAATCTGTTGGATTTCCAAGAAATATTTTGTGAGAAATGGATTCCCATGGAAAATTAAGCCATGATTGGGCTCATTTTGCTTGCAATTTATTTCAAGAAACTCTTGGATTAACATTCAACTTTCCCACTGGAGCGAAATATTCTTGAGTCTATTAGCATTGACGTACAGATATGAATTGGCCAAACACATGGAGAAGGCAAGGCGATCATACTGGGAACAATCGAGATCACAGCAGCAGTTCACGTCACACCCACTACCTGTCAGGTCACATGGACACGGACCAAGGTCTGGAAAACACAGTAAAACAGAGTGAACAACATCTAATACTGTTAGTCATGTAACACATACAAATATGATACCCAATTAAACAGGAATAATTCAATAGTATTTTTTTTTAGAAATCACGACTGAATATTCTTTTCATTTCAGCTCTGTATGACAGTCTTCTTTAGTTGATGGAACTACATGATTTCAGTTACATCATGCCTTGATGGAGCACCAGGTTGCCCCTCCCCCCCCCCTCCTTCCCCCACGCACACACACAAACCAAACCCCTCCCCCAGTTTGCGCCGAGCATGACTTTGCCTGCCCTATCTGGCACTTACAAACTCCTGCTCTATAATTCTGGATTAGACCCTGTGGTATGTATGATATCTGTGTATGATCTTCAGGCCAATCACCATTCAAAGTTTCAAGCCTTTAATTTAACCAAGGCCACCAAGGCCATTGCTTTGGCCTTGATACCCGCTGCTAATTTCCAAGTAATTTTATGCCAGCCAGGCCTTAGTGCCCTTAATTCCACCAAATTGGCCTTGCCCACAGATTAATCTCTCTGTAATCTTACTGAACTAACCGATGTATACAACATCTACTGAGTGATACATGTAACTGCATGCAAAAATGCCAGAAACTGGTGAACTATTTCTTCAAAATCAATTTTTAGAGGGCAGTTCTTGATCTCCTGGCAAACACCCTGGTTGTATGATGTGAATATTATCATATTTGTCAAAAATATCATCAAAGTAAACAGTGTATATTTTGTCTTCGTTGAAACCATGAGGTATTCTTTGAAATCATGTCAATTTATTGGAAGTAATAAAATAATCCCAAAAAAATTTTAACTAGAATTTTGTTACAATATTTTACCAAATAATACAATCTTGTAACATAAAATATATAGGAGGGAGAAATTCGGCCAAATTAAGCATAACGAAAAATGATAAAAAATAAGAAAAAAAACAAATTGCGTTTGTCAATATTTCAACTTTGTTACACATTTGCACTAAGTCATAGTCACTAGTCCAACAAGCTGAGTAGCTAGCAGGTCCGCCGCCAAGTAACCTGTTTTCAGGTTGCCTGGAGGTTGCCATATGAAAAATAGTAGTAACCTATTTTCAGGTCCCCATAATTTTGACTAATAATATGACATTAGGTTAATAATTATGCAATAGGTTCCCACAGGTTACCAGTGTAGAATTCATGGTAACCTGTTGAGAGGTACTCAGGGATTCATACACGTCAGTTCTACGTACCGAATTTCGGTTCGTAGATTGAGTTTTAAAACTCAATTTTTCAGTTCAAAACTCAATTTTTTTGAGTAAAAAATCAAAAGTTTTCACCAAAATATTTATACTCAATTTGTGTGTTGGAAACTGAATTTTCAGGCTTCGGAAACTGAATTTTTAAGCTTCGTAAATTCGAAATTACAATACCCGGTTGTCGGAAAATCATCCCATGGTCGCGAAAGCACATGTGAATCTGTCGGCAGCAACAACAACGTCAAGTGCAAACTCCGTCAGCTGCTCTGAATTTACCTCGGACGACTTAGTCTGTTAACGGGATATATTCATCCGAGACTAGTTTATCCCACGTAATGTTAGTTACATCGACGTATAATTCCGTGGAAGAATCCCGAATACTTAAGAACCGTAATTTCACTGAACAATCAACGAGTCGCCATTTTTTTTGGGGGTTTCGTTTTCGTTCGACCTTGTCGTTCTCGTTCCTTCCAACGCAGGGAGATACAAACGATACTGAATAAAGACACGTTGTTTTCGTAGAATGCCAATCGTAAGCATTTCTTTGTATAATCTGTGTGGTCTGTCTTGAGAAAATAGTAATACTGTATCATTTTCAGTTTGGTAACGAAGATTGACACAACCGTATACAGCATGCGGTTTGAGAACATAAGGGAGTGAACTCTTCCTAGCGAGAGAGCAAGCAAGCGTTTTGAAGCGTTTCTTTGTTGTTTTTTCCTTCTTTTTTTTTTTGTTAACCATATTCTATCAAAATAATATCATCCTCAAGACTCCTATTATTTGTGTAACCCAATACAATCATCGTGTATATAAATAAAATATATACAATCATCGTTTTATAAACCAGTGTGATTTTTCATACTGTGGTCATTTGTAATTGAATAATATCACAATAACTGGAACTTCACTTTATGTCATCACAATATTTTTATATTTATTAATTCACTGCTTTTGTTAAATGTTTCCATAATTAAAATTATTTTTCTGTTAATGTTAAATTTTGGATAATGGTTTCTTCAAATTTAATTTTAGATCTAAATTAATAGATAAATGGGGTTTTTATTATATCAATATATATTTTTTTTATAATTACCACCTAACAAGTTGGGCCATATTTGTATACTGAAATTGGATGTGTGTTTGTGTATTATTCAGACAGTCCTGTGTGGAAGTTGGAAAAAGGAATTAAAAGTTCTTTTATGTATTGTTGATTGATTGAGATATAACAGCTTTCAGAGAGGGAAATAGTTGACACTCCTCACTGCATGTATATGAGAACTACATGTACATGTATAAATGAAAACCAGTACCGGCAGCATTACAGAGTTTTACCTGATTACCTGAAGTATTACTCGTAAACAACTTGAATAAATCTAACATAATTTGTTCATGTATCCTGCCGGATACCTGAAAACATAATGATGGAAACGAGTAAACGCAATCAACGACACAAAATGGTTTTAATTACACAAAAGGTTAAAAAATACCTGAATTGGTAACAGTAGACAAGGTTCACAGAAGGTAACATTTACCCTGGTTTGTAAAAAAATTATATACTCAACACTGGGGGAAAAAATGACCCTGGTTTGTAAAAAATTTATATACTCAATTTGAGGGATAAAAAATGCCGATAAATTTTATTTTAACTCAATTTGAGTGAAAAAAACCTCAATTTTCCAGATTTCGGTTCGTAAAATTTGGACTTCTATGAATCCCTGGGTACTATCAGCACTCCTTAAATTGAGGCCTGTAAGTCTGTAGTTGTATATGGATTTGTGGATGGTGAGGTTTATAAATCGATGGGTGGAATAGATCAAGATATCGCGTTCACAACACAGATGGGTACAATATGGGTGAGTGAAATCCAAGATGGTCAATGGCAGCCATCTTGGATTACATACTACCTCAAAGAAAATCAATACCAATGGTCATCTAACTGATGTGAAGCACCTTCTCAAGTTTGAAGTCAATCGGACGAATTGTTCTCACGATACCGCATTCACAAGATGCGGGACGGACGGAATCCAAGATGGTCAATGGCAGCCATCTTGGATTACGTACCTCAGTGAAAATCAATACCAATGGCCATCTAACTGATGTGAAGCACCTCAAGTTTGAAGTCGATTGGTCGAGTTGTTTTTAAAATATCATGTTCACAAGATGCAGGATGGACGGAATCCAAGATGGTCAATGGAAACCATCTTTACATGCTCAGTGAAAATCAATACCAATGGCTGTCTAACTGATGTGAAGAACCTTCCCAAGTTTGAAGTCGATTGGTTGATTTGTTCTCGAGATATCGCATTCACAAGATGTGGGACGGATGGAATCCAATATGGTCAATGGCAGCCATCTTGGATTATGTACCTCGGTGAAAATCAATACCAATGGCCATCTAACTGAAGTTAAGAACCTTCCCAAGTTTAAAGTCGATTGGTCGAATTGTTCTTGAGGTATTGCTTTCACAAGATCTGAGACGGATGGAATCCAATATGGTCAATGGCAGCCATCTTGGATTACATACTACCACAGTGAAAATCAATACCAATGGCCGTCTAACTGATGTGAAGCACCTTCTCAAGTTTGAAGTCGATTGGTCGAACTGTTCTCGAGATATCGCGTTCACAAGATGTGGGATGGACAGAATCCAATATGGTCAATGGCAGCCATCTTGGATTACGTACCTCAGTGAAAATCAATACCAATGGCCGTCTAACTGATGTGAAGAACCTTCCCAAGTTTCAAGTCGATTGGTTGAATTGTTCTCGAGATATCGCGTTCACAAGATCTGGGACGGATGGAATCCAATATGGTCAATGGCAGCCATCTTGGATTACGCACCTCAGTGAAAATCAATATCAATGGCCGTCTAACTGATGTGAAGCACCTTCTCAAGTTTGAAGTCGATTGGTTGAATTGTTCTCAAGATATCGCGTTCACAAGATGTGGGACGGACAGAATCCAATATGTCAATGGCAGCCATCTTGGATTATGTACCTCGGTCAAAATCAATACCAATGGCCGTCTGACTGATGTGAAGAACCTTCCCAAGTTTGAAGTCGATTGGTAGAATTGTTCTCTCGAGATCGAGTTCACAAGATGTGGGACGGACAGAATCCAATATGGTCGATGGCGGCCATGTTGGATAACGTATGTCAGTGAAAATCAATACCAATGGCCATCTAACTGATGTGAAGCACCATCTCAAGTTTGAATTCGATTGGTCGAATTGTTATCAAGATATCGCGTTCACAAGATGTGAGACGGACGGACGGAAGGACGGACGTACCGACGGACGGACGGATGGCTAGCATTTCCAAGTCCTCCCACCACTTCGTGGCGGATGACAAAAGCGATACAGTCCAATACAATACCCTTCATGGTAATCACCACACTCTCTTTTGAACTTACGTACGATTTTGAGAATGTTCTCATATGCAATAAGTCAAAGGATTGAACTTTCAGTGTTCCGAGTTTCATCGCATTTTAATTGGTTTAAATGACGAAATAATGCATAAAGTTTTGGCATATTTTTCTAGCAAGCCTGTAGAAAAGATCTCAGGCACTGGGCAGAAAATTTGCCTTTCTTCAAACAAGACTTCCAGCTAAAGTTAATAATACAGACAATGTTTTCACAAAAAATGTTTCTCTTTGTTAAGTTCTACATTTAGAAGAGGAGAAAATAGCACAGTCTTCACGATAAACTGTTGAAAATTGTCACATCTTGCACTGTATGCCTTGTCCAACATCAATACAGTTCCGGGATTCCCCTTCCAGAGCACATTATCATGTGACCAAACAATGAAGTCACAGGATATGAGGTCACAGGATCCATGACAAAAGCCCTTCAGGACATTAGCCTTCCGGACATTATTAGCCCTTCAGGACATCAGCCCTTTAAATTATTTGAATTCTGGACAACAGCTATTTATAAATTTAATGGTATATGCCAATGAAAAGGGGAAAAAAAGAAAAAGATTTTTTAGATGTTATATTTTGTTAAATATAGAACAGTATAGACTATATATGTACCAAAGATGATGCATTTTAAAAGTATGTTTTTGCGCAATAACTATAATTATTATACCTCATGTAAATTCGTAATGTTTTCATTGATTGACAGCCTGTCACGTGTCATTCTACAAATCGTGATGTTCAGTGATGATGCAGTCATATCTTGCCTTACCGTTGAATAAATGTCATGTACCACGGCAGAGCGTTGGACATGACATTTATTCCACGGCGACATCTGTCGGACCAAGCTAGAGTTGCCTCCCATAGCGCGCGCCAACATACTCCCCGAAACGAAGATTGATGTGTATATGTCGGCCTGATGTGTATACGTCGGCCCGTTGGTGATAGAAATTGGTGAATGTGATTTGATAATTGAATGAAATAAATTTGACATCTTTTGAAAAGGTACGTAAGATCACCGAGAACGTTACTCTTCCAAATTATGCGATTGAGTCGACAAACAAGCCGAGGTCGAACAGATGATCTTGAGACGGCGTTTTGAAATCAACAACGGTCCGCGCAATGTTGAACACGATATGCTTATTTCACCGTACCATCCTCATTCACATGATTATAAAGTCCCATTTTATTCAAATATGACAAATCGGTATAATATATGACAAATCGGTATAATAAAACAACTATTGCATGTTATAGAGTGGGACATCACGATTTGTCAGCTCTCGACAAGTGATGTACAACTCACGCTGCGCGCTCGTTGTACATCACTTGTCTCGAGCTGACAAATCGTGATGTCCCACTCTATAACATGCAATAATTGTATACTATGATATATATAACTGTTGAATAATCAAGTGTTAAGTGAAGTTTGAGAAACTTGAATAAATTTTAACATAAAGAATTAAATCATGACCAAAACTAGAAAGAGAGAAGATTTTAAAATTTTGATAGTCATAATTGTTATCATTTCCCTCATTTTTCATGTTAACATCAAAAACTGCATCATGACCAAAACTAGAAAGAGAGAAATATTTAAACTTATAATATTTATAATTTAGTTATCATTTTCCCTATTTTTAATTGGCATACAATTAGATTTATAAGCTGAAGGGCTTTTTTGTCTAGAATTCAAATAAGCTGAAGTCCTGGAGGGCTAAGGGCTAACGTCCGAAGGGCTACTGTCCTGTAGGGCTTTTGTCTGTGCTTCGAGGTCACGATGCGGATGGCGGGAATCTGGGTACTCTCATTAGCAGTTTCCGATTATGATTCTTGACCTCCTGAGTTATTCAAAATGTATAATTTTAATATTTTCTAATTATATTCGATCAACACTTCATATTTACTACAAAATAGTGAACCTCTTGTTGTTATATTCTTCATCATACCGCCTTTGTTTACTGTATTGTTTTTGGCCACAGCGTATCGATTTCAGGTGTTTCTGTCGCTTTGTGTTTATGCCACTGTAATTCTTCATATACGATGTCCATAAGTAATTGTTTTTTCCACAACAAATCACCAATATAATTGATGTCAAGATCTTAAGTTAGAAATACAGGACAAGGGCTTTCCACACGAAGCGCAAATTGAAAAGTGTACAGGCTTGGGATTAGTTCTCATATGCTTTTCACGGTTTATTTTAATTTTATATAGAAGTAATTTCTTGAGAGACACAAAAACTGACCTGGCTAATGCTGGGATCAAGACCCTTCCCTTGGAGGAGTTTTGCGGGTTACGTGATCTTTCCCTGCACGTGCGCCTGTGGGAGCAGTTATTAACTTGACTTTTTAGGTACCTCTAACCTGCGAGAGAGCAATTCTCGTACAGCAGACGAAAGTCGCAATTTTATGCTGAATTGTTGTAAATATCATCGTTCATGCACTTAAATAATTTATTTGAGTAGCTGTAGAAGAAATAATATATACTAATTGGACAATTTATCAATCTGAGCTGTTCACAATGAAAGACTGAACAGCGACTGTCGTTCTTTGGACAGAAAACGAGATTATTTTACTTCCAGAAAATCTTCGGCAGTCATCGGAAGTATAACTCTTCGGCCGTCAATAGCTGATAGCGTATTCACTAAGTATCCGATTTTAATTTTAATTTTAATAATATATTTCGAATCCTGAAGAAATACTCGTTTCAGAAATATATAGACTGATATATTTATATGCTATTTCATGATGAAAAATTCAACCGGAAGATGACACTGATTACTGGAAATGTGAATTTGCCGCTATTTCACTGTGAACATTCATTCGGAGATAGAGAGGGCCAGTCAAAGAAAAGCAATGACTGCGCCCCGTGACATAAACACCGCTGTCAAAATGGGATTGTCATCTGGCTTTCGTGGAATGAACATGATGGTCATCAATCATGTTTCCTATCTTGGTTGGCGACAAAATGGACTTCCCGTGTGATGGAAATCAGAAGTGAGTATGACCGGAAAACAATAAAAAAAAATCATACCAAGAAGTAGAAATTTTGACAGACAAATTCCATGTTCTGAATGCGCGCACGTGCGAGGTGTACTACAGTTGATCTGTACGAGAACTGATCACGAGCCCGTCTAGTTTTTGAACCAGGGCAGTGGCTGTATAAAAAGGAAGGGGGAAATGTCCGCAGGTGGAATTGTCCGTATCGTAGGGGAACATGTCCTCAGAAGGAAATGTCCTGGATTCGTATGGTCTACCCATAATTTTTACAAGTTGATCTGGCCGGATCTGTTCACAGATCTAAGTTTGTGATAGTGAACTGTAGGCCTAGGCCTACCCGTGTTGCCTGGAAAAGCAGTCTGGGCTTGTTGTGTCGTTGTTGTTGGAGATGTAGGTACTGTCGTCGCAGCTGATGTGGAAGTCACGTTTGAATCAGTTGTGTTATTATCAGAACTTTGTGCTTGTATAGCTTTTGTTGTGAGTAATAAATACAAGATACACAATAACAAAAAAGATATGATTTCAGTTCTAAAAGCCCTCTGAAATGCCGCCATGATGCGTCGGTATGCTAAGTAACGGGAATGATGGGAAGTCCTGTTTACGATGATTTCCTTTTTAAAATCAAATCAACTATTTCGTAAAATGCTATTCAAAGCCATTTATTTTTAAATTGAGTTTTATTGTATCCACAATCATCTGAAAACAATGCGAGCACTTGCTATTGTTTGGTCACGTGACCGACCAAGACCGTCGCGCGCCAAACAAAGGCCGGTGTTGTTGATTTTTGGGCCCACGCTTTCTTTTGAGCGACAAGGAAGTTCAGCATCGTGCATGTTGTGGTTTTCGATCAAATCTCGATTAACTTTTGTTTCTACGGTTCCCAGCTAAGGAATAAGTAAGTAACCTGCTCGAATGTCGACAGGAATAATCAACAGGATTGATGGAAAAACGAACATCGCATCGCAAAGTTCGCAGACAACAACAACAACAACAATATCCTCAAATTATGCTAGGCCTCGAAGTTGAATTCAACCAAGGCAAACAAGGGACACCCTAGTTCAAGTTTCAAGTTTCCCAAGTTCCCTAGTTCCAAGTTTCCAAGTTCCAGTTCCCCCAAGCTCCCCATCCGAAGTTTCAAGCTCCAGTTCCCCCAAGCCCCATCTCCAAAGTTCGAAAGCTACAGTTCGAAAGCTCCCAGACCCAACTACTCCCAGATAAAAAGGCTTGAGGGGTAATGAATGACAAGCTCCATGGTTTTAGGAAGATTGCTACCGGTACTATTCAACATCTAGTACTAAACCTCTCGTAATACAGGGCATTTCTCCTAATAATATTTCTGTACAATATTTGTATATGTTTTGGTAAATTTTAGCATCGGTCGGTCTTTTATTTGTACCGGTCATTACCGTTCGGCGGTAAGTGTGCATAGAAATTGAGCCAAGCAGATCATTTAGATCTATCATATACAATTGGCAATATTTGATGCTGACAGTCCCAGGGCATGAAATGTTTTTTTCAGTCCACCTGTCACATGTGACAGGTACGGTTTTTTTCTACCTGTCCCACCCAAAACTTACTTGTACACAATTTTGTCAAAATTTCTATATGCTGATCGAATTATGTTTAAACGATGAACGCACCGGGATGTTTTGATGAGAAAACTATCTATTGTAGTCCTGAGGATTTTATTTTTAATGCCCACTCACCAAATTTCTGATTTCTTGAGTTTTAAAATGTTTTATTACCTCATGTAGTAAGAACACAGAATGACAAATAATTCATTAATTAGTTTTGATAAAAATTTTGCTAGGCAAATGATAAATAATTACTCTCCCTGGTCAAATGATAAATAGTTAAACCTATTACCAAAAAAAAAAAAAACGAAAAAAACCCCGCACAATCTAGCTTTCCCCAGTAGCCTACCATTCATTTTCATTTCTAATTTGTTTTTTGAAATGTCACTATGAGGTACGATGACGGAAGCACAGATATGTATAAAGTTATTAGCATTTTATGTTCATGGAATATACCAGTGAACGTACGGTGATTGAGAAGCACAACACAACCAACCTCATGTCTGGTTAGTGTCGCCCCTGTCAGGCTATTAGAATACATTCTCTAGATCAGCTTCACGTTTGTAATGTTTAAAAAAAAACTTAATAATATGGTAACATTGGAGTTCTTTAGACCGAATGGAATTTGTTTCTGTAAACTTGAGCATATTTTCCTAAGTCAGCTTTCCTGCCGCAATGCGTACAATTTGACAGACATCCGTCGATAACCTTGTTTTACTCGTTTGTCTGACATCTGAGCGTGGGTTCCCGATCTGTTCACTGTGACCTTTGATCTGAAGAATATCCGTGACTTGAAATATACCTCGGCGACTGCCGATCTCCAATGGTCTCTCCAACAGTGTAAGCAAATCTGGAGCGTTGAGGTGTGATCGAACGTCGACGCTTGCCGAAGCATAACGAGGCTAAATTTATTTTTAGCTCTAAAGCATGGCATGCTCTCAGCAGAAGTTGAGACATCGTTTAACAACAACAACAAGAAGTTTTTCTTGCTTCGGGCGTTAGTAAAGATCAACGCCTATGAACCCCTGCAATGTTTCACCTGTCGCATGCGACAGTCATTTTTTTTTTTTACCTGTCGCACATAAATACTACCTGTCATCGACAGGTGGACACCCGAACATTTCGCGCCCTGCAGTCCACAATGTAAACTTGAAGAAAAATAACATGGATTAAAAAAGTTATTAAACTTCACACACATTTCTTTGTAAACGTCGCATATCCTTTCTGTATGTAGACCCCTGCCAGTCAATAATTGAAAGTTGACATGATTATTTGCCCATGAAAACTTAAAATGACTCGAATATAAATTTTTCAGCTCTCAATGCTGGTATACAGAAATGATAAATAAATCCTACAAACCTGGAGTCTGAATCCACCTCTTATGTTTCCTCTTGTTAGCCTTTGCTATACCCTTTATACATCTGCAACATCCCTTGTGTTCAGTTCCAGTGTAATTTCAGAAAATGATTCTGTTGATTCACGGGTGTCAAACTACTGCACCTTTCCCTGGATTCAATCAGGAATCCGCCTTATCCTGTTTGTAATCAATTTTATTACATCCATATCTCAAGTCCATTCTGATGAGGCAAATTCCATTATTTGTTTCAGATCATTCCTGTCCAGAGTCTACTTCTCAGGGATTCCCCACCTGCACTGTCATATATCCATCACTATTACGCAACCAAAGTTATGTTGTGTCTATATTCTGGATTATCACTTTGTTTCATGTGCAGCGATTTAGATATCTGGCAGTCTTTGACTTATCTTATGTACATATTCTCACTAGGTTCCCCACAACCTGTGTAAACACGGTAATCTGCTCAAGGAATATAATCAGTTTATTGTCAATGTGTGTAATTCTAATAGTACAGGGGCTCCAATTGTGTGTGTGTTGGGAATGGGGGGAGGGATGTCAACTTCACGCTTGCCAGAACTACATGGCGTGTTTGTAATCATCACATCAGCCACAAACGGTAAACTATTATGTAATTTTATTGATGCAGCTCGGTTTCACAGAAAGCCATAATCAACGGTTGCGACGACCGATAGGTGGACGTCCATGGCTCTGTATAAAACAATTCAAATTTTCAAAAGTCGACAAATAGAAATACGAAGCTGCGCATCTGAAAACCCCTCGACACTGGGCGCCAGCCATTCATAATTTATTCAATTTGAACCAAGGTGTCAGGAACACCAAGCTGTCAAGGGACAAATATACAGATTATCAAAAATGTTGCAATTAGAAATGGCCCCTAAGGTTTCCATCCAATCAGAGAAACCAGTATTCAGTACATAAGTCTCTTGATGCACCGATGATGTATACCAAGTTTTACTTCGAGCATTTGAACGGTATTAGAGATAAGCATCATTAATGATGTCGCATATATTAAAGATGGTCGTCCATCCTTCTCGCCACTCCGACGGACTGATATGGTTATTCATTCATGCAAGTTTCTTCATACATGGATGCTGTATACCAAGTTTCGTATAGAACACTTAAAATTAAACTGTATCAGAGATATAAATCATTGAAGATTTTGCATAAATTAAAGATGGTCACCAAGATTTCCACCCAATCAGAGAAACCAGATCTGTCAGTCATCGTAAGTCTCTTGATGCATCGATGATGTATACCAAATTTTACATTGAGCAGTTGAACGGTATCAGAGATAGAGATCATTAATGATTTCGCATAGATTAAAGATGACCGCCAAAGTTTCCAAACAATCGGGTCCAGATTCAATAGGGTTCTGGTTCATGAGCATATGGGTGTGCACTGCAAGTTTGGTGTGCCTAGGGAAAGCCGTTCTAAAGATATCTGGATAACGAGAAAGGTGTGATGGACTGACGGACGGACGTATATGACGACAACGCTATCCGTCGGGCAAATTTTGGCCGGGGGGTAAAAAATCGAAACAATGCTGACGATTTTATGAATTACATAACTGAGAAATCTTTGAAATGAAACTAATTGCCGTCTTTTCATACATACCTCTAATTTTGGCTGCTGAAGTGTAAGTGAATCGCGGTAATTCGGTATATATGGGGTACCGGTATCTAGTGATCAAGAGGGTCAATGCGACAGTCCGAATCATAAGGGGAACAAGATGTGTATATGATGAATACGAGAAATTTAATGACCGGTCGCATTTGTCATGTTCGTAAAAGAAGTTTAGTCGCCAATCATCGGCTTATTGCTGATGTGTTGACCGAATAGCCCCAGTCAAATCATACCACGATACTACATTTGTTAGTGCACACATAGCTCGAAAAGTTCTGTTTCAACAGAATATTTAGCAAATCTTCTAATTATTTCTGCATAAAGGCATGGTAATGTACCCCTTCTACTCCTTACTTACTTTCCCTGATCCCACAGCTATCCTGACGCGTATTCATGGTCTTCCGACCTCCAAAAATCTGATAAGATGGGCATTTGAATTGGAGAGAGAAGGAGGGTCACTTTCTGTGACTTCATAGCTACCCCATCGAAGTTTCACAACAAAATAAACAGATCGATTGTAAAATTATAAGACGGAAATGTGTAATCTAAGTTCCTCTACAGAGGATGGACAGGACTTTCTTCCATTTAAGTTATTTTCATGGACGATCTGTGCTATCCTGAAGGATTTTTTCACAAACTTATAATCCCCCCAAAAATTGGTTCCAGTAGGTGTTAGATGCGGCTTATTTTAATCTGTAATCTATAATCAGTGAGCTCCACAACAATTCAAAACATGTGTTGAACAGGCTAGACAGTAACATTATAATAAGTAGCATTATAACATTGACAATGGCATATGTGTTATGCCTCTCAAACAGCCATATGTGTATCATATCTGGGAGCTTTGGGTCTGGGAGCTTTTGAACTGTAGCTTTTGAACTTTGGAGGTGGAGCTTGGGGGAACTGGAGCTTGAAACCTTAGAGGGGGAGCTTGGGAGAACTGGAGCTTGAAACTACGGAGCTGGAACTTGAAACTTGGGAACTTGGAACTAGGGAACTTGGGAAACTTGAAACTTGAACTAGGGTGTCCCGGCAAACAAGGTCGTTGCCTTGGATGCCCTACATACTGATCTTGGTACCTGCTAATTTCCAAGTAATTTTATGACAGCCAGGCCTAAATTGGCCTTGCCCTGAAATTTCCCAATTCATCTTCAAGGCCTAGCTGCTATGCTCACCAGTCCCAATACATATGCAGGGAATTGTATCAATTGGATTGCATATACATACCCATCTCACACCACATGCTATGCTCACCAGTCCCAATACACATGCAGGGAATTGTATCAATTGGATTGCATATACATACCCATCTCACACCACATGTATACCAAGGGAAGCCATGTTGAAATTCACTTTTCCGCAGGAAATTACAGGGTTTTCTTCTCAAAGCTTCACTTTTATTACATCAGTGTCAGTGCCATTTTCCTCCTTTGGAGATCCCCTCTGCAATAGAAATTAACTCCCTTGACTGACCGCTAGCAGGCTTAGATCTAGGGTCCCACAGCGTCCTTAAAAAGGACACTGGTATGAAATCAAATGACTGATTTTTGCATAAAATCAAATGATTTTATTTCAGAATACATACTTGAAACAGCCAAAAAGTGAAGTGAAATGTAAACTGACATGAACTGTTGCAAGAATACACCCAAAAAATCCCAATGTACAAATTTTTCATCATATGTATGGCAAATTATGGACTTTCTGACTTCTTGCAAGACATTTGAAATTGCATTTTTTCAAATACGGGCAGTGTTATTTCAAATAAGGACTCTGGTTAAAATATCTGGATCTAACCCTGGCTAGGTGGCGTGCTTCCGCGCATGCGTCTTCCTCTTTTTCCTATTGCACGTCTAGGAGATAGACGTGCCTTGGAGAGCTCAACGAGTTTCGCTAAGTTTATATACTGATAGTATTGTTAGTGAAAGTTTTGCGCGTAGTTTAGCTTAGGAGTATTCTATAATGTCTGCTTCTAATGTATCTACCCCCTCTACTGGTCGGCGGTGTACTAAATGCCGTCAATTTGTGAAAAAGAAAGACCCTCACTCTAAATGCATCACTTGCCGTAATCAGCTGTGTGCGCCACGGCAAACTTGTAATGAGTGTATTACATGGGATATGACTACCTGGAGTTTGTATATGGCCTTCAAGCAAGATCTGGCTTTGTCTTCTGCAGAAAGGTTACCACCAGAACAGCGTATTGCTTCCTTGCAAGCTGTCATTGCTGAGATACAACAACTCCAAGATTTACCTAAGGCCGCTCCCGTCGGCACGGTGGACAAGCCGGGACCCGGTACAGTGGTGAAGAGAATTCTTCCACTCCAGTACAGAGAAGGACCCGTCAACACGGACGATGTACATAGTACAGCCTCGTCGCCGAGAATTCAGCCTTCTGGATGGAAAAATCAATCCACACCATCGGGAAGTTTTACGGCCGGGCAGGTGCATCATTCTTCGTCCGAGAGTCCGGACCATGGTGAAACTAGGGCCGATCAACGGGCAGATGTCAGCTCCAGTGTCCCGGATTCGACCCCGCCCATAAAGCGGAGGAAGAAATCGAAGAAAAAACATCATTCTCAGAGGAAATCAGTCCACACAATGAGTCCCGTAGATGAGGATGTGGGGTATATTTTGCATGTTGATTCACCCGGAGCCGTGGAACCGGAGTTGACTCAATTAACAGCTTTACCGATGTCCGTAATTGCGGATAAGCCTGACAAGCGGGCCGTATCTACGGAGATTTCACAATCCCGGTCGACCGAACCACTGAAACGGAAACGGACGCCCGATGTTCACCAACTCTGGGACCAGGTCGTATCAGCCAAACTACCGACGGATTCCAGCCATCGACATGGGAATCCCAGAGATACGGACAGGGATAAGAGCCATAAATCCGAATCTCAGCATTCTAAAAAACCGACTGAGCCACGGAAACGGCATGAGACTTCAGATCGGGGCCGGGCTATGGAGCGTTCCAAGCCAGTGAAGCGGAAGCAATCTCCTAAGACGGGACACTATAAAAAATCGGATTCGCCACAAAAGCGGAATCGGATTAAAGAGAATCAGCCCAAGGACAAAGCAGAAGTCGGGCCCTTAATCAAATCTCCGGAACGGAAGAGGAGACGGAAGACTTCCGACCACAGTCGATCTCGCTCTCCCCATCCTAGACGACCACGTAGGCGCACGCGTTCCCGTTCTCCAGGGCACCGGCGCTCCAGATCAGGTTCCAGAAACCGAGCCTATGATCCTGTGGAACAGAACAGGGTTCATGATGAATCCCCTACATCGGAAGAGTGTCTTGATGACCGCCGTCGTCGTAGTAGATCACCAGCCTCTTCGACGGACAGTCACAAAAGATCTGCTTCATCTGAGTCTGATACTGGGAAGGGAGATAAACTCACACTTCGATCCAAGATGGCGGCAGTTTATCAATTACTCCCGAATTTACCACTTCCTGATCCCAATAAAGACAAAGAAAAGAAGCGGAAACGTCAGACTTACGCTGCGAACTTGGAGGATATTCCCGTGGATACGGTAGGATCATCTCCGACATCCTTTCCGCCCTCAACGCAGTTTCCTCATCTCTTCAGTTTGTTGGATGAACAGCGAACAAGATCTTTCTCACTTCTACCGAAGCGTCCGGGTCAATACAAGACATATTCCATGCATCGGGCCATATTACCCGCCAAGTCGGCGCCAGCGGATGCGGAATTGGATCTCATTCTGACGAATAATAAACCCACACAACTGGATTTTCCTGTTACCCAAGCCCGAGTTGTGGAGGAAAGTTTACTGAACCAACATAGAATTTCTTCATATGCAGATTGCCTCATTTCAGCGTCTACTAAGATGCTCAACGACATCGATCTGCGACGTGGTAAAGATCATTCGGTTCAAATATCATCTAGTGAACTCGAGTTCCTGCAGGGTTTCACAGAGTCTCTGGACCGAGCTAATGCCCATATTATGGAAAATATGGTCTTCTCCTACTCATCCTTAATCCATGCTCGAAGATCAACCTACCTGAAGCTGGCGAGAACAGATGTTCCTGAATCAGCGAAGCGACAGCTCATGCTACAACCGTTGGCATCGGAAACTCTCTTCAACGGGGCGGTCCGCCAGTGCGTACCAGACATGAGAGAGGAGAGATATTCTCGTATGGCTTCATCCGGCAAGCGTGGCTCCAACCGTCAGTATGGCAAACACAAGGGTTCGCTCGGGAAGCCTACAAAGTGGCAAAAGGGACAGAAATTCCAGCAATATCATCAGGAAGATTTTCGTCCCTTTAACCAGCAACAGGGTGGAGGACGACCAAAGTTCCTCGGCAAGCAACACCAGTCCTCCAACAAAGGAAGAGGTGGAAAACGTCGGGATTGACTTCGCTCATGGTCCACCAAATCATCCTATCATTTCCCCATTAAGCGTTTACAGCATTCCACAATTTCACCAGTTTCAGCACCCAGTAGTGGGCGGCCGCCTGCAAATTTTCTGGGAGAACTGGGACTTCATCTCACCAGACGCATGGGTAAAACGTACCCTTCGAGACGGCTTCCGTTTGACGTTTCAACATTATCCTCGTCTCATCGCTCATCCCAAGCCATCTCGGATCCCGGTTCGGCCAGAACATTTGCAGACTTTGTTGACGTCGGTGCAAATACTCATCGACAAGGGCGCAGCACGGGAACTTCCTCCGAGCGAGAATTCACCCGGTTTTTACAGTCCCGTTTTTGTCATCCCGAAGAAGGACTCGGGCCAGCTGCCATGATAATAGACTTGCGTCGACTCAACAGAGACTGTCTAGCCCCACCACCGAAATTCAAGATGGCGACCATCCCGTCACTTCGGTCCCGTCTACTTCCGGGCACATGGATGACATCCATCGATCTGCAGGACGCCTACCTCCACGTCCCCATATTCCCATCTCATCGGCGTTATCTGCGATTCACAGTAGGCAAACGAAGATTCGAATGGCAGGTCCTCCCCTTCGGTATCTCCGTCGCCCCATGGTGCTTCACGAGAATCACAAACCCAGTCGTCGCATATCTCCATCTTCGGGGCGTCAATATAGAAGCCTACATAGACGATATTCTGCTGTGGGGACCCAATCCGGCGGTTCTCTCTTCCCAGACAAGCTTTGCTCTAGAGGTACTCAGACAACTTGGATTCATACCCCATCCAGACAAGTCGGAGTTGTCTCCAGCGCAACAACGCAAGTACATCGGAGCAATGTTCGATACGGAGAGAGCGATTGCCCTGCCCCCTGAGGATCGGTGGACCAAGATACAGCTACAAATCAACGCCTTTTTATCATCACCGTTCCGGTTGTTACAGCAGTGGCAGGCTCTTCTAGGCCTTCTAACCTCCGCCCAGGACTTGACACGGCACGGCAGACTGTATCTTCGTCCACTGCAGTTTCATCTTCATCCTTATCTTCGCTCACTCAACTTCAATCCGCGAATACCTGTTCCACATCATCTTCGACAGTACCTCCATTGGTGGCAGTCCCGCTACAACGTAATGTCAGGAGTGTCGCTACATCCATTTCGCCCAGCCCATCACCTCTTCACAGACGCATCGCTGACGGGATGGGGGGCTCATATGGAAGATCTACAGGTATCCGGAAGATGGTCACAGCAGGAATCCAGTCTCCACATCAATATCCTGGAAATGTTGGCCATCCTTCATGCACTACGTCACTGGCGGCATCATCTTCATCTATCATCTGTTCTAGTGGCATGCGACAACAGCACAGTGGTGCATTACATCAACAAACAGGGCGGCACGAAGTCTCATCCCTTGTTCCTGAAGACACTCAAACTATTTCTAGAGACTCAACAGAACCACTGTCATATTCGTGCACGTCACATCCCGGGTCGGCTCAATGTGATAGCAGACAGTTTGTCCAGACCCGATCGGATTTTACAGACGGAATGGCATCTACATCCCGATGTCTTCAAACAGATCTCGATCATCTGGGAACAGCCGCATCTCGATCTGTTTGCAACAAGACACAACACCCAGCTTCCATTATACGTCAGCCCAGTACTCGATCCGCAGGCCCATGCAATCGATGCCTTGTCAATCAGTTGGGACAATCTGATAGCTTATGCATTCCCGCCACTGGCGCTCATCCAATCAGTGCTTCAGAAGATCCAGGACCATGTTTGCATAATCATTCTGATCGTTCCATGGTGGCCTCATCGACCCTGGTTCGCTCATCTAGTACAACTATTAACAGACACACCTCGGCGGCTGCCAGCGTGGTGGTCACTACTCAGTCAGCATCGTCAAGGAGTATATCATCAGCGCCCCGAGTGGCTCAATCTTCACGCGTGCAGGCTATCAAGCAGTCACTCACAGCGGAAGGCTTTTCAAGCGAGGTTGCAGAGGCTATGGTTGGTGCAAACAGAGAATCAACCACACACCTCTACCAGTCAAAGTGGAAGTATTTCGTGGAGTGGTGCAACAGCCGTAACTACGTTCCCTACTCTGCCACTATTCCAATAGTTGCTGACTTTCTATATCACCTTCAACATGACAGACGGTTCCAGCCATCCACTATTGAAGGATACAGATCAGCACTTAGTAAAGTTCTTCATTTAACGGCAGGGATTGAAATTGGGCAAGACGCCAACATTGCAGCTCTTATTAAATCCTTTGCCTTACAAGCCCGTCGTACTCGTCAACTTTTACCGAAGTGGGATTTGGGTGTAGTCCTTAGTGCCCTGCTCCGACCGCCTTTTGAACCATTAGCCGACGCAAGCATCAGAGCAGTGTCGTTCAAGGCAGCTTTTCTCATGGCCTTCGCTCTTACTACTAGGATTTCTGAACTCCATGCTTTAGAAAGAGCCT
>JAVTVY010012239.1:0-52942 GCA_036873755.1 Hanleya hanleyi | reverse complement strand
CGCGGAGAAAAAGTAGTCCCTAGATAAAATGGTCCGATGGGGTCGAGTGAGGTATCCAAGTGAAGCTTAGGGGAGGGGGTGGGGTTGAACTATACCGTTTAGGTGTATTGAGCTGCTCTATCTAATTTTTATCTATTTTTACATCTTTTCCAGCTGTCAACTGTTATGGTTAGGCCACAATGTTGCCATTTCCCCCCCCCCTCCCTACATTTAGCGTTCATAAAACATTCAAGCTAGTCTGGTGATAATAAAATTTAAAGATCACATGTCCAACACATACTCACATAATGAAAGCAAGAATCGAACTTGCGACCCCTCGAGATGAAGGATACCCGTCCAGGTTTCATTTTTTTGAGGTGTACTGAAATGCTCTCTCTAATTTATGCCACGGTATCTATTTTTACATCTAGGTTGAAGATTTATATCGACACTGCTACACACTTTTCGAGATGTGTTTTCACTTTCGATGAAAGCACAAAACAGTCTAAAATGAGTCTAAAAAAATTCACCTACGCTAATATTTTCTAGTGTTTTGTAGAATATAGATTCGCGTTCATTTCTATTTCGTCAAGAAAAATGTTTTGTAGAATATAGATTCGCGTTCATTTCTATTTCGTCAAGAAAAAATTTTCATCTCGAAAATTGGCAGATTGAAATGTTCTCTCTCATTTTATGCCACGGTATCTATTTTTACAGCTGTCAACTGTTATGGTTTGGTCACAATGTTGCCATTTTCTCCCCTATATTTAGCGTCCACAAAAAGAACAGTATATTACAGCAATTATGTTCAAGAAAACACCCCGCTAGAAAATTGTCTTCAAATTGTCTGTTGTTGTGGGAGTATAAAAAAATCCTGGTCAACATGGACGCGTATATTTCGTGCGACGCTATGTTGCCAATGCATTGAAATTTGAATAGGTTGTCTGCATGGGTTTCAACGCAAGTATAGTACTAAAGTCTAGCTTACCTGATAAAAGAGCTTAGTCCAGATGTATACCTATATTCCATACTCCCGGGCGTTTGATGCATATCTGGGGGCTGTTTTTTTCCTAGGTGGGTATAACACACCATGAAGCCTTCATCACTATGCATTCGTATCCTAAAAAAATGTGGGTATCACCACGAATCTCATTCCATATATATTTTTTCGAAATTCACAGATATTTCCATCGGTAAATCCGGTGTTCAGTATACCACATGGATGAAATGAACGCACTAAACTATGAAGTAATGATTTTGGTCAGCGGCACACACATGCTCCCTGGTTTGGTGTCGACATCCCAGCGGTTTTCTGTTTCTTGGCTTGTCACGGATTTTTTCGAAATTCACAGATATTTCCATCGGTATAAATCCGGTCTTCAGTTTACCACATGAATGAAATGAAAACACTAAACTATCAAGCTAATGATTTCGGCCAACGGCACACACACACACATGTTTCCTGGCTCTTCCTGGTGTCATGGTGTCGACACTCCAGCGGTTTTCTGTTTCTGGGGTGTGACGGTAGATCAATTTCTCCCTCCCATATACCCACGTGGGGTGGGTGTGGTAAAACAGAGGGTGTTCAGCCAATGAACTATAAGAAAAAGATATGTGTGTGCATATTAATAAACCACGTTGGCTGTATAGGTCGTAGAAAATGAGCGCCTAAAAAATGAACACATTTCATTACACTGTTGCGAATTGTTACGAGTGCACGTGTGACTCAGTGCGTTTTCATTCCTAAGACACCTGTTGAACAACGTGTGTGTACCACTTGCAATACGGTCGAGGATGAATTTCATTTTGTGTTGACATGTGATAAGTATATAATAGATAGAGGAATACTGTTCGCACAAATTGTAAACTATTACCCTCATTTCGTCCATTTGACGGATGCTGATAAATTTATCTTTATTATGTCCTTAGATGATATCCACTTAACGAATGCCATATGCAATACGATGCATTCGTGGTTCACAAAAGGCTCCTTACAGTGAATCTCTGTACCCATTACCTACATGTGTTAATGCATGATGTTGTTTTATATTGATTGTTCGAAGCTGATGCTGCTTCTTTCGTGTTCTTTTTGTACCCTACCCTGTTTAGGGTGTTCAGTACAATAAAATTTGAATTGAATTGAATTGAATTGAATCACATCCAGCTTTCACAGAATAGAATATCGGCAGTTGTTTCCGCCCATGCGATGAGAAAATAGGCCTGATTTCGCACGTAGTTTTCGTGCACACGTCTCGCACAAGTTCTCGCAATAAGGCCTGTACGAAAATTTGAGAGCGGCCAACATGAGTTTGTGTGTGATAGAAGTATAGCTTACGTTTATTTCGCCTACATCCATTGAAATTCACACCGACATTATCGGTTTTGGCCAAGACACGGCCTCGGTGGAAACTGCGTTGTTGATACCGGGTGGGTGGTTGATACCGGGTTGATACCGCGGTGGAAACCTTTACACCGCGCGCGCCGGGGTCAAAGGTCACTTCCGGTCACGTGAACGAAAGCGGAAGTGACCTCACAGAGGTCATATGCAAATGTCACTTCCGACCTCTGAGCTCCACAGGCTTTGAGCTCCAAGAACTCCGATCCAAGAAACACACTCGCAAGCACACACATACACACACACACACACAGAGGCATACATACACACACATCTATAAAAGGGAAGCGGTCTGGCCGTTTCATCAGACACTCTGTCAACCACCAAGATGTTCACTTGTACTACGTGCTCGAAATCATTCACTCGTCTGCACGACTTGCGCCGCCATGAGGCTACCAAGCACGAAGGAACCGCCCGGTATAACTGTACGATATGTACACTGTCGTTTCAGCGCCCGGATCATTTACAGCGCCACACACGTGCACGCCATGAAGTACCCAAGCGTCCATGCGAAGAATGTGGTCGGCTTTTCAAACTGACCAGTCAGTTGCTGCGACACCAACGCACACGACACCCTGTTCCGCAGCCACGTTTGCAGATAGAAGAGCCCGTAGGCATCAATATCGAAACAGGGGGAACTCCCACCCATCGCACGAGGGCCGATGATGATGTCGCCCTAATTCAACAGTCAAATTCCGACGACAAGACCTTGGGCCAGATTTTGTACGACGTGGAGGGCAAAGTACACTTCGTGGACGAAGCCATAAATGTTCCCAGCGATCTGTTACACGAAGACCATCCAGTGAGTGACATTTATCGGCGCCATTGGCCCATGATCCGGCACTGTTTCTACCGTCATCGCCCTATTCAAGATATCTACAATTTCCGACTGACCGACCTCGCCCGTCTACGTAGCTACGTAGAAGCCATCTTCAAAGATCAAACTACGGCCTTCAAATTGAATCTGGCGTTTGGTTATGTGCTGCAGCATAAAGAGACAGTCCAAGTCCGACATTTTTACCCGAGCAGTAACATCCGGGTGTTTGACCAACCGTTTACCATCATTAACCGAGTGTCGCTAGAGACGATGCTGGAGAAACTGGACACCGTGGATCCCTTGGAATGGGCCCAACAACAACGCCCCAACACCAAGTGGACAGTGGAGAGTGTGACCAATGTTACGTTTTTCGTTACCAAGCTGACCGACCACTCCCATCGGCTGAATGCGTCACTCATGCACTGATGAATACCATAACATGCCGTACATACTCTATATGTCTACATGTTGATCGTTGACGGTACGGAGGTGACCGAAGAGACACGGATGTTACCGAAGATGTCAAGGCTCGGCCCTCGACTTGGGGATAGTTGAACTGAGTGTGCTAAAAATAGATCACCAGCTAGCGTGCTATAAAAGGGAAGCGGCCTGGACGTTTCATCAGACACTCTGTCAACCACCAAGATGTTCACTTGCACAACTTGCCAGAAGCTGTTTACTCGTCTAGATAATTTACGACGCCACGAGGCCTCCATCCACAACGATGCTCGGTATAATTGTACAACCTGCGCACGGTCATTCAATCGGGAGGATCATTTACTGTGCCACGAACGCTCATTCCACGAGGGCGCGACGGAACAATGTAACGGTTGTGGTGAACTCTTCAAACGACGCAGTCAGTTGCTGCGACACCAACGGTTGATTCATGCCCCGGTACCATGGCATGTGCGACAACTTCCTACTGAGGAGGAGCCGCGGAAGGTCAGACCTAGTGAAGATGAGCCCGGGGAGACGAATGCCACTGGTGATGCGATGAAGGAGAGCCCGTCTATACCTACAGTTCAGAGCCTGGATATCCAGCCGGACCCCACCGTTACGGTTTCGAGTCATACGCCTGACAACATCGAACATTTTCTGGACGAGCCCATAAATGTTCCTAGCGATCTTTTACAGGGCGCCCATCCAGTGAGTGACATCTATCGGCGCCATTGGTCCATGATACGGCACTGTTTCCACCGTCATCGCCCTATTCAAGATATCTACAATTTCCGACTGACCGACCTCGCCCGTCTACGTAGCTACGTAGAAGCCATCTTCAAAGATCAAACTACGGCCTTCAAATTGAATCTGGCGTTTGGTTATGTGCAGCATAAAGAGACAGTCCAAGTCCGATACTTTTACCCGAGCAGTAACATCCAGGTATTTGACCAACCGTTTACCATCATTAACCGAGTGTCGCTAGAGACGATGCTGGAGAAACTGAACACCGTGGATCCCTTGGAATGGGCCCGGTTGCAACGCCCCAACACCAAGTGGACAGTGGACAGTGTGACCAATGTTACGTTCTTCGTGACCAAGCTGACCGACCAACCCATCGGGTGAATGTATTCACCCAGGCACTGATAGATACTCAGAATGCACAAGCAACTATCTGAGGATATGTTGCCTCAACGGTATCCTGGGCTGCCCGATGATGATTAGAATAAACGGTTCAAAGCGAACATGGCCGAAGATGGAACTTTCTGAAATGAAGACTTCTGATTGGACAAGAATACATCTAACGGACAGGAACGAATATGACAGATGCAAATGGTGGCCTCTGATTGGACAAGTCTTCTTGAATTGTAACACCAAGTGGATAGTGGAGATAATGACCAATATTGCGTTCTTCGTGGTTAAACTGATCACCACCTCCATCGGATGAAAGTATTCACCCATGCACTGATAGATACTCAGAATGCGCAAACAACTATCTGAGGATATGTTGCCTCAACGGTATCCTGGCCTGCCCGACGATGATTAGAATAAACGGTTCAGATGGCACTTTCTGAAATGGAGACTTCTGATTTGACAAGAATACATCTAACGGACAGGAACGAATATGAAACATGCAAATGGTGGCCTCTGATTGGATAAGAATCTTCTTGAATTGTAAAATATACCCAACGCGGCTCCCCCAGCGTGGGTATTGATGTAACATTGGGGAAAATAAACTATATGAAAAAACTTCTTGTTGTTGTTGTTCTCTCATGTCATCCTTGTTGTTGTTGTTGTTCTCTCTCTGGTCTATATCATGGCGTTATGTTAGAGTGTTAAGGTGTAACGACGGGCGTTGACGGGCATCAGGCGGGCCAGGCTAGTGGAAAACACCCCGGCGGTTGAACATTGGAACTCTTGTGGGTTTGGAGGATGAACATACGGACGTCTAAGGGGAAAAATTGGAACTCTTCTATGTTTGAGGTAGTTTTTTAGTGAAAAACCCGGAAGTGACGTCACAACCCACGTGACCTGCGTATATACTCCTGTAAAATAGAGCCGATTTTATTTCTTTGGAGGGGCAAAGGGTCAATAGGACTTGCGCTTTTTATACTACTAAAATGTGAAGTAGATTACATCTTACATAGGCCTTAAGGCCGTGATATGTATATGAAGTATTCTGGGGCATGGTCAGTACTTCCCAATTTTCCCTTCGTCTACTACTCGCCGATTTTTTATTTTTTTTAATTTTTTTTTTATTATTATTATTATTTATTTATTATTTTTTATCCAACCCAAAGATAATATATGCCACCCTACGCTACGTAACTGTTGCTAAAACCATATAAGGGGGTTCCCGGTAAATTTGAACAAATGATGACGTCATGAGCGAAATATCAACAACGCAGTTTCCACCGAGGCCGTGTCTTGGCCAAAACCGATAATGTCGGTGTGAATTTCAATGGATGTAGGCGAAATAAACGTGAGCTATACTTCTATCACACACAAACTCATGTTGGCCGCTCTCAAATTTTCGTACAGGCCTTATTGCGAGAACTTGTGGGAGACGTGTGCACGAAAACTACGTGCGAAATCAGGCCTATTTTCTCATCGCATGGGCGGAAACAACTGCCGATATTCTATTCTGTGAAAGCTGGATGTGATTCAATTCAATTCAATTCAAATTTTATTGTACTGAACACCCTAAACAGGGTAGGGTACAAAAAGAACACGAAAGAAGCAGCATCAGCTTCGAACAATCAATATAAAACAACATCATGCATTAACACATGTAGGTAATGGGTACAGAGATTCACTGTAAGGAGCCTTTTGTGAACCACGAATGCATCGTATGTATATGGCATTCGTTATGGATATCATCTAAGGACATAATAAAGATAAATTTATCAGCATCCGTCAAATGGACGAAATGAGGGTAATAGTTTTCAAATTTGTTAAACAGTATTCTCTATCCATTATATACTTATCACATGTCAACACAAAATGAAATTCATCCTCGACCGTATTGCAAGTGGTACACACACGTTGTTCAACAGGTGTCTTAGGAATGAAAACGCACTGAGTCACACGTGCACTCGTAACAATTCGCAACAGTGTAATGAAATGTGTTCATTTTTTAGGCGCTCATTTTCTACGACCTATACAGCCAACGTGGTTTATTAATATGCACACACATATCTTTTTCTTATAGTTCATTGGCTGAACACCCTCTGTTTTACCACACCCACCCCACGTGGGTGTATGGGAGGGAGAAATTGATCTACCGTCACACCGCAGAAACAGAAAACCGCTGGAGTGTCGACACCATGACACCAGGAAGAGCCAGGAAACATGTGTGTGTGCCGTTGGCCGAAATCATTAGCTTGATAGTTTAGTGTTTTCATTTCATTCATGTGGTAAACTGAAGACCGAATTTATACCGATGGAAATATCTGTGAATTTCGAAAAAATCCGTCACAAGCCAAGAAAACAGAAAACCGCTGGGATGCCGACACCAAACCAGGGAGCATGTGTGTGCCGCTGACCAAAATCATTAGCTTCATAGTTTAGTGCGTTCATTTCATCCATGTGGTATACTGAACACCGGATTTACCGATGGAAATATCTGTGAATTTCGAAAAAAATATATATGGAATGAGATTCGTGGTGATACCCATATTTTTTTAGGATACGAATGCATGGTGATGAAGGCTTCATGGTGTGTTATACCCACCTAGGAAAAAAAACAGCCCCCAGATATGCATCAAACGCCCGGGAGTATGGAATATAGGTATACATCTGGACTAAACTCTTTTATCAGGTAAGCTAGACTTTAGTACTATACTTGCGTTGAAACCCATGCAGACAACCTATTCAAATTTCAATGCATTGGCAACATAGCGTCGCACGAAATATACGCGCCCCTGTTGACCAGGATTTTTTATACTCCCACAACAACAGACAATTTGAAGACAATTTTCTAGCGGGGTGTTTTCTTGAACATAATTGCTGTAATATACTGTTCTTTTTGTGGACGCTAAATATAGGGGAGAAAATGGCAACATTGTGACCAAACCATAACAGTTGACAGCTGTAAAAATAGATACCGTGGCATAAAATGAGAGAGAGAGAGAGAACATTTCAATCTGCCAATTTTCGAGATGAAAATTTTTTCTTGACGAAATAGAAATGAACGCGAATCTATATTCTACAAAACATTTTTCTGACGAAAATAGAAAAATGAACGCGAATCTATATTCTGCTGCAAACACTAGAAAATATTAGCGTAGGTGAATTTTTTTAGACTATTTGACTGTTTTGTGCTTTCATCGAAAGTGAAACACATCTCGAAAAGTGTGTAGCAGTGTCGATATAAATCTTCAACCTAGATGTAAAAATAAATAGATACCGTGGCATAAAATTAGAGAGAAAGTATTTCAGTACACCTCAAAAATGAAACCTGGACGGGTATCCTTCATCTCGAGGGGGTCGCAAGTCTGATTCTTGCTTTCATTATGTGAGTATGTGTTGGACATGTGATCTTTAAATTTTATTATCACCAGACTAGCTTGAATGTTTTATGAACGCTAAATGTAGGGAGGGGGGAAAATGGCAACATTGTGGCCTAACCATAACAGTTGACAGCTGGAAAAGATGTAAAAATAGATAAAAATTAGATAGAGCAGCTCAATACACCTAAATGGTATAGTTCAACCCCACCCCCTCCCCTAAGCTTCACTTGGATACCTCACTCGACCCCATCGGACCATTTTATCTAGGGACTACTTTTTCTCCGCGGAAGGTTTTCCCCGCGACCGAATCACCGCCAGACATGACCGCGGATGAATACATCTTTCACAGCCGCCATCTTAAACCCACCACCCACCACCACCACCACAGCCGCCATCTTAAACCCACCACCCACCTCCCACCACCACACATGACCCCATGTGACACAATACTCGCTGGCGCGTGTGACCCCCTCCCGTGACCTCCCTAATATGCAAATTTCTGAGGTCAATGGGACACTATTTACCCTTTGTATACTACTAGCATATGTCAATACGAGAGCGATAGGCGTACTTTACTTAGCCGATGGACCTAGCCCCATTTTTCGTTATTTACATTTTACAAACAATACTGTTTAATTTTTCCATTACATTCATCTGTTTGAAATAACAGTCTTCTCCCCTAAAGCCATTGTATCGCATCGGTACCAGGCTTGCAATAAAACCGCATATGATTTCGTAAAATGCAAAGGGTGAATAGTGTGAGAAATTTTAAAATACGAAATATGGAAGCTGTGAAGGGCTTCCTATCTATATTTTCGATTTTGCGAGTTGAAAAACTGCCATATGGGAGCGACGTCGAACTTTCCATCTTTAATTCTCAATTTTGCCAGATGTATAAGCAGGAATACAGGAGTTGTACAAGCTTTAAATCTTCCTACTTTCAATTTTGCAAGATGAAAACTGGAATACAGGAGCGGGGTTGAGTTTTACAATCTTTCTACTTTTTAGCTTAAGAGATGAAATTGGAGCGATATGCAAGAGATGGCAAAAATTGATGACGTCTAGCGACTAAAAAGCAACCATATGATTCTACAAGAAAGCGTTCCTTGGCACCTAACATTCAGACCGAGAATACGATGGATTCTCGGACGTATAGCCTTAGTATCTCAGCCGCGCTGTTACTGCGATTGCTCATGTGGAGAATATGAAGCCCCTACGGGTGTCCGACCAGTTATCGGACAGGACAGTTATCGGACACGCATCTCGAGCGCACGTGTTGTGCTCGTGATGACAAGGCAATAATATGTCAGAACAAAGGGGAGATCATTTCTAATTGTTATGCAAAATATAGAATTATAGGTAGCCACGAAAGTCGAAAAATTTAAATCTAACATTTTTGTTTTCATCAAAATTCGAAATTTCTCGTGTTGTGGCGGGGTGCGAAATTCGATCTACCACCTTGTCTTCCCGATCTCGCTCTCAAGTAAATACGTATAGAAATTGAACAGTGATCATATCATCTTAAACGACAGAACTCCAACTAACGATTGTCATGCACAAAACTTGAAAATACATTGTACTTCAACGTCAAATTCTTGTTCACGATGGGTGTCCGATAACTGGTACTGTCCACGGCGGAAACTGAGCTGAAAAGTCGAGTTAAAAATAGCTCTCACGCGTGCAGAAGGGAGTGACGTCATGGACGGAATTCATAACGGAAGATAGCCGACGAGCTCAGCAATCATCGTGTCAGTTTTCATGTCATTTCAAGAAGTACTTTTTTATATATTCCAAATAAACCGCGAAAATTGTCCGATAACTGGTCGGACACCCGTATAGTACCGGCTTAATCGGAATTAGATACGCTAGCTCGGGGGCTGTGATGACAGATCAGCTCAAGCAACTCATCTGATGTTAATGGATGAGTATCGTGGACGTCTGATGGAGTGAATGCCTCAACATGGGGTAACCTGGTAAATACAAGAATATACCCATGCAGAGAACTAACCTGCAATGCCCGACGTCGCAATGCTTAAATTTCCCACCAAAACAAGGAACCTACAAAAATGTCTCGAGTGACATGTAGAGAGGGCGAGTGACATGTACAGAATAAAACTGAATTAACACCGTCGGGGACTTCAAGTCTCTGTGTTTTTATTTGTGGCCGCTGTATACATCCACTGTTTGGACAGAATGGAACTTCATCTGAAGAGTGTTGGAGTCAGTGAGGGTGAACCTAAAAAGGAAAATCCCCAAAATTACATTTAAATGTGCATGTTTCAGCAATCGTGCACTACTCCAATTATATGCCGGTTCTACATGTACACCATTAGAAAAATTATATTGAATAGGGAGGTTCCTGTGATCAATTGTTCTTGTTGAATTCAGTTCCAACTCCGCCGCTCTTCCCAATGAACTTCTCTCGTTTGCTCGTAATTGTTGCGAGCTGGCACTTAATGTCTTTATGACAAATCATATTAGGCCCCTTTAATACTCGAAGAGTATCTTGGGTAAATTCAGAATGGACGACATGGTGATGTAGCTGGAATGTTGTGTTTTCTTCAAAATTTTTCTACGTAAAAGTGCTCTATTATATTTTATTTCACATCAGATGATTATTTGCTTATTTACAATGCACTTTAAGCGAAAAAAATTTGCACAAAAAGGTGAAAGATCTATCCAAAAAAGCATCAATAAAATGGCTTATTTTTATAATATGACGTAACTGTGACATCATCGTAGAGGCCATCTTCGACTTTATTACATTGTCTAGAAGCGCTGGAACCAAAGATAAGAGCTGGCAAGTTCCAGCTTCTTAGCCTCAAGGACAACGAAGATCATGAATTTATTGGGAAACTAACTATTTTTTCGATGGTAATATTTTCCCTTAGATGCCCTTTTGGGGGCCAGAGGGTTTCACACGGCCCAGAGCAAGGGGCACCCCTTCTGATATTGTTCTGTATGCCTCAAGTGGTGGATGTGCCAAGTTTGGAACTTTGTCACGATCTTTTTACTAAGCCACCTCACTATTAGCTATTTTATCAGCTTCATTATTTCCTTCAATGCCAACGTGGCTAGGCAACCAACAAAACACAACATCAATCTGTTGATGAAACCTACGGTCATATAATTGTAGAATGTTCAAAATGGTGGGGTGAGTTGAAATTCCACTCTCGTTTGAAGTCATGGCAGTGAATCTGGGAATATGACATATTTTCCTCTTATATATAGATCCAATACCTTCTAAAGATAATAGAGCTTTGGCTTCGGCAGTGAAAATCGAACTTTTACTTGGAAGTGGACAGGTTTTAGTTTTGGAACTAAACATAATAGCACACGCTACTCTATCACCATCTTCATAACCATCTGTATAAATAGTTTGATGCGATCTGTATTTTTCTCTCAATATACCAAATTCTTGTGTATACACGAGATGGCTCGTGTCTGCCTTTTTATATTTCGTCATCTACTTCTGGTCTGACTAAATGCCCTGGTGAAAATGGTGAGAGTTTGTTAGGTAAAAGGATGTGTGATGGTTACCCGAGAATAATTCCTTCGGATGTGACGGTAGTGAACATGATTTTCCTTTGAAACGGCTGAAAAAGATTTATATGTTCTGTAAAAATGCTTAAATTTCATATCATGCGAAATGGTGATGGTCAATTGCTCTAAGCCTTCGACATTTTAGAGACATTTTCTGGAGGGATTCCCCTTTATTCACTAAAATATGACACCTCGAACCAAAACAATTTGTATGTATTTATTACCACAGTGTTTAGTGTAACAATCGGATAAATATCATTCTGGTTTGAGATGTCATATTCCATCAGAATTAAAAATTGTGCAAATGCTTCGCGTGTATTCTACCAGTATGGGCAAGTAAAAAAAAGGCATTGAGGCAAACATCCTCGAAGTCCAGTTGTTAGGCTACTCGCTTTCGAAAGCAGTGTAGCGTCCAGTTGGTTGATCTATGAGTTCGAGCTACATTTTGGATCAAAACTTTTTGTCCTATTTTTTGAGTTCGAGCTACATTTTGGGTCAAAACTTTTTGTCCTTTTTTTTATATTATTATTATTATTATTGATTTGCCTAATATATTAGATTTGGATTCATTTATGTTACGTGAAACAATCTCCAGTGATATTCAGTTGATAAAATATAGATTTAACTGTGTATACACATTACTGCATTTTCTGCAACTGCTCGACCTTTATTGTATCTCTGACACTCATTACTGTGGCTATTTTCATGCGTCAGCAATACTTTCTGGGTAGAAAAACGAAAGAATATTGCTCTGAGCTGTTCTCGTTATAAGAAAATTAACTTATATTTTAATTTTTCCGGATTGCGTTATCAATCATGTCGATGAATATGCTTTATAAGCTAAATACCAAACAGAGATAATCTTATCTTAGCAAATTCGATAAAATATGCTCCACGAGACGGCTTTAGTTGGGTGTTGAGGTCAGATCAAAAGAACCAAAAAAAGAAGTTGTATAATTTTTTTCAGTGAGACACTGCGGGCTTTAAAGTATTATTGATTGAAACAAAGCAAGTGAGCCGATAACAAGAGCATGAAACCAAAACTTGCGTGTTATGGTGAGTGGACCGTATGGCTTCAATTTTGGTACCGGACACATAATTTCCCACTAGTGCATCCCCTATCAAAATGTGATTTTCTGATTTTTTATCCGCAACCCCAGTGGCCTTTCGAATTCAACAGATTTCGAGAAAGGTTTTCGATGTGTTCTACACACTTGATCAGGAGTAATACTTCTCAGCAACAGGGTCGATTGGTGTGGCGGCGAAGGGCGAGGTGCACCGCGACATTGACATTAGTATAGTAAGCGTAAATCTCTTATTATCGCCGTGTGAGTGGAGTTGCAAGTCACATCACTTCCGGTGATGTCGTCACGTACGCCGTGATCACGTCCGGGTCAAAGATCGTCGTTGGTAAAGGGGTTGCCATAGCAAAGTGGAGAATAGGAAAGAAGTTGCGTCAATGGCTGAGGTCGATGTAAAAGTGCGGATTTTGGGGGGGGGAGGGAGTGCGGAAAACGGGCTGTACTCGCAATCAAACGGGTATACATGTACGTGGGACACCTTTGGGCAAAAAGCATTGAGCAGAGTGTCAACTTGTAGCACTCGTCGAGTTCAATCACGTCATTCATCGGGTAGATGCAAATCTAGGTTTTACTGAAACAGTAAAATGCGGTAAACGGACTTTACAGTCAAAACTGCGGAAACCCCGCAAATCCGTCTAGTTGGGCCCTACCTACCTGGTCTACTTGGGACAACAGGGCCTCATCCTGCAGTATTCGTCGATGTTGGTCGCGTGATGGGTGGAGGTAGATGCAAACCTAGGATGTTCTTGAAAAATAAAATGCGGAAAAACGGAAAATTCCCGTCAAAATTTGGCTAAATGAGTCTTGGAGAGTGTCGCCTTGGAGCACTTGGACGTAGACTACGCTTGACGTTGTTTGAAAGTGAGGCCACGTCGTGGGGCGCATGCGTAGTCGAAGAGTATTTGAGAAGGTGGGCATTTTGGAGATGTGCAGGGGCATGCTTGAGAGATTTAGGGCCATATCTCATCCAAATATGGCGTATATGGTCTCGTATGTTGGCGTGGAAATAATGTCACGGTGCGCATGCTCAGACGAGGAGTAGTAGCGACATTTTAAGGGGCGCAGGTACGTGTTCGAGAGATTTAGGGGCCATGTCTGATCCAAATATAGCGTACTGAAGCTGTCGTGGTGTATTATACAACACGGGTGATGTCCACGTGATGTCATCAGTAGTAGACAAATTGCAGCGTCACAGTCGTAGTCGTATAATACACATGACAGCTTCAGTACGATATATATATTTGGATCAGACATGGCCCCTAAATTTCTCAAACACGTACCCGTACTCCTCGACTGCGCATGCGCCTCACGACGTCACCTCCCTTTCAAACAACGTCAAGCATAGTCTACGTCCGAGCTCTCTAGGGCGACACTTTCCAAGACTCATTTAGTCAAAGATTACCCCACCCAGGTCGATTTGACGGAGATTTTGCGTTTTGGTTTTTCCGCGTTTTATTTTCCAAGAAAACCCAAGGTTTGCATCTACCTCCACCCATTACGCGACCAACATCGACAAATACTCCAGGATGGGGCCCTGTCGTCCCATGTAGACCAGGTAGGGCCCAGCTAGACCGATTTGAGGGGTTTTCGCAGTTTTGACTGTAAAGTCCGTTTACCGCATTTTACTGTTTCAATAAAAACCTAGATTTTCATCTACCCGATCAAAGACGTGATTGAACCCGATGACTGTTTCAAGTTGACACCCTGCCGAATCCCTGCCCAATCCTTGTTGTCCCATATTGTCCCATGTACAGGTCTGGCGGTTATAATATGCCATTATGCCCATCTCCTCCGCCAACCAAACTTTCTACCTCCGGAAGGACAAAAAATTGAGAACTGACACTCCCAACCTGTAACCACCTGGGTCATCTATACACGGTAAGACTGACCCTGGAATCGTGTGTAGCCATTATCAGCCTGCTTTGGGTAACTCTAAGAGGGAAATCCCCGAAATCAACATCACGTAATGTTGTCAGCCAATCAGCTAAACTCTGCTGACGTAACCCCGAAGTAACCCGCAATTTCCGAGTTATGCGCTGTTCTACTTGTTCAAAATTACACATCTATACCACCTCTTGGGCTATACGGAAGTTATTCATATCTGTATCTTTTGTAAGCTCAGACAATATATGTTTCAGAAGTAGTAGGAAAACCCTGTAATTTATCAGATTTGCCGAGTCTGATCTCCGCCGGATGAAGATCGAACAGTAAACGGTAAACTATCGATATCGCTCCGCAATAATAACGATTCGCAAGCCATCTTATGGATGGCGAAGTGTACGCAAATGACTGCCCACGTGTCCACTCTTTAATACTTCAGCGTCATTTAGTTCCGCGTTAACTGGTAACTCATATTTTGTAAACTCGTATGTTGATCTTAGTTGCATGTTCTACTACAAACTGTATTTATATAGTTTCTTGTAAGAAGTGTGGTCAACAGTATGTTTGCAAGACCACCCAAAGACTCCATCTTAGGGTGAATGGTCACAGAAAATCCGTTAGGAAAAAGCAATTGCTTATAGGTAAGCATTTTTCTGGATCCGACCATGGCTGGGACAACTTTAGTATTCAGATCATAGACGTCGTCTATCCATCTACCAATGATTCCCCCTTTGGATTTGAGAGAAAAATCCGAGAGCGGGAACTTTTCTGGATGCTAGAGCTTGGGTCAGTGTTTCCGTATGGTTTAAATGATAATGTCAGCGGGTTCGGCAATGTTACAAACCGCCGTTCAAATATATCCAATATTACCCAGCTATTTAAACCCCATCAACGGAGACATCGCAGCCATGGTTGGAGAAAGTTTAATAGTGCGATGATTCACGATCATATCACTTTAAATTACTTAGTGGATTTAACTAACACACCCAATAGTACACATAGCTTACGTACAGTTCTGTATGCGTTACCTCTGAGAGCTTTGAATCATATAGCCAGAGATATACAACAATCTGCGTCCTCAGGAAATATAACACCACCCAAAATCTATAAAGTATGTCAAGATAGAGCGTATTTTCGGTTGTATCGTCCAGTGAACATAATCGAAACATCCCAAGATCGGCTTTTCTTGAAACTCAACTACTTAGATAAAGGACTGGACATTATTAATTTACCTCGAATCCTGAATGATTCGCAATACTGTACCAAACTATTTTAAGTTCACAGAACCTCCTTGCATTTCATATAAGTATACTAATCTATAGCCACTAAAATATTCAATTGCTCTAATGCTGTCAAGGAGTTTGACTGGAACTTATACACCTCGGGGGACTATAGTTGTGATTGTGAATCGTCGAACTTTATCTATACACCATGCAAACATGTTGTGACTGGTGACCTTGATGTGGTGAGTGATAAGACATAAGATTACTCCTGATGAAGGGACCTAAATATAGAGAGCCGAGAAATATAAATCTGAAGGCCGACCAGAAGATAGTTTCAGAACGAAAGAGGTATTTGTCTTCCAACCAAACATAACGATATACCAAAAGTATACTGGACTCTTAAAATGCATTAATCACCATACAAAGCTAGATTCATAGCTGGTTCTAGAAGCTGCACCACCAAGCTTCTTTCAACCCTGTAGACGAGGGCCCTTCAGGAGGTAAAAGCATTTTGGGAAAGGTATTGCGCCACTATTACTAAAAACTCTGGCGTTGAATGTATGTGGATATTGAAAAACTCAAAATGTCTTACGGAAGAACTTGGTGCTAAAGGTCACATACCGTATAGACATGTATCCACATGGGATTTCTCGACTCTCTGTACCACAATCCCTCATCAGGACTTCATTGACCGTCTAAGTTCATTAATAGTATCTGTGTTCAAGAAAACTGATCGTAGATATATTAATGTCGGAAGCCATAAAGCATTCTTTAACTCTACTACATACAAGAGATATCATTCATGGGATGTTTCTTTGTTTATAGAATTGCTTGAATTTCTCATTAAAAATATCTATGTGAAATTTGGCAACACAATATATCATCAGCATATAGGTATTCCAATGGGTACTAATTGTGCACCCCTATTGGCTGACCTATATCTGTTCTCTTATGAATATGACTATTTGCAGGCGCTTTCAAAAACCGATCCATTCAAAGCCCGTTCCTTCTCATTCACCAAACGCTATATAGACGATCTTCTCGCTGTGGATAATCACTATATAAATGACGCAGTGAAGGATATATATCCACCTTCACTGGATTTGAAGGAAACTACAGATAACCCTATAGGCACATCGTATTTAGACCTATATCTCTATAAAAATGAAGCGGGCCTTCTCTCTCGTCGACTGTATGACAAAAGAGATGATTACAATTTCGACATCGTAAACTATCCCTTTTCTGGACAGTGATATTCCAGTGGGACCTGCATATGGCGTATACATATCACGCCTAGTAGCATTTGCTAGATCCTGTGTTAAATGTGACGATTTTAATCAACGTCACAAAACATTGTTGCAGAAACTTATAAAACAGGGCTTCACCACCAAGCGCCTCCACTCAAAGTTTCTCAAATTTGGCGATACATATCGCATGCTGATAGCAAAATACAAGCGTAGCGTGCAAGAACTATGGCGTTACGTTTCGTAACTTGTGTCTAATTCCGTTTAACCCGGGGCTAGGGTACTCATATGAACAGTCACAATCAAAGCGTGACTGAGATACATCATTCTTTTGATGACAACTTTACAACGAATATTATGGATTAAGAATACTGATCAGCGACACGGATTTGATATTTTTGGAACACTATGATGTCTTGCCGGCATCATTGAAAATTGTTGACCGCTTCTCTCTTGCAGAGAACAAACCTATGTTTATGTATACTATGATTGTCTTTTTGTCCCCCGCCGCAACGCGGCCGGGGACTTTAAAATGGTTCTTGCTTCTATGTGTCCGTGCATGCACGGACATGTCCGTGCAAATACTTCGTAAGCAATAACTTCTAAATGCTTTGCCGGATTCCTCCGAAATTTGGCATCTGCATTCTTTGCGACAAGACGTCTCTTGGTATTACGTTTCAGCAAGATCCGCCTGTGGGTGGCGCCACTGGGGTCTTGCTTCTATGTGTCCGTGCATGCACGGACATGTCCGTGCAAATACTTCGTAAGCAATAACTTCTAAATGCTTTGTCGGATTCCTCCGAAATTTGGCATCTGCATTCTGTGCAACAAGACGTCTCTTGGTATTACGTTTCAGCAAGATCCGCCTGTAGGTGGCGCCACTGGGTCTTGTTTCAATCTTTAGTGCATGTCCGTGCAAATACTTCGTAAGCGATAACTCCTAAATGCTTTGTTGGATTCCTCCGAAATTTGGCATCGGCATTCTTTGTGACAAGACGTCTGTTGTTATTACGTTTCAGCAAGATCCCCCTGTAGGTGGCGCCACTGGGTCTTGTTCCAATCTTTAGTGGATGTTCGTGCAAATGCTTCATAAGCGATAACTCCTAACTGCTTTGTCGGATTCCTCCGAAATTTGGCATCTGCATTCTTTGCGACAAGACGTCTGTTAGTATTACGTTTCAGCAAGATCCGCCTGTAGGTGGCGCCACTGGGTCTTGTTCCAATATTTAGCGCATGTCCGTGCAAATACTGCGTAAGCGATAACTCCTAAATGCTTTGTCGGATTCCTCCGAAATTTGGCATCTGCATTCTTTGCGACAAGACGTCGCTGGTATTACGTTTCAGCAAGATCCGCCTGTAGGTGGCGCCACTGGATCTTGTTCCAATCTTTAATGCATGTCCGTTCATGTTTGTTCAAATCCTTCGCGAGCGATAACTTTCGAAGAATTTGTCGGATTTCTTCGAAATTTGGTAAATGCATTCCCTGCGACAAAACACCGTTGGTGATGTGTTTCAGCAAAATCCACCCGGAGGTGGCGCCACTAGAGTTCATTCCATTATTCCATGCTGCAAGTGATAACTTAGAAACACTTGGTCGAATTTCTTTGAAATATCCTACATATGTACCTTTCTAGGTAACATGAGAAACGTTGCGGCTCATCGGATTCTTCTCAAATTTGGCATGCATTTACCATGCCAGGAGCTGTTGCTTGGGATTGCCTTTCGCTCACTTGCACTCACAGGTGGCGCCACCTGGTGGCAACATCACAAATTCGTTTCCGGGTAATAACTTGAGAACTGACCATCGGATTCTTCTTAAATTTTGTATGAATGTACCGTGACATAAGATGTCGCTTGATAATGCATTTCACTGACTTGCGCTTAGAGGTGGCGTCACCTGGTGTCAAAATCTAAATTTGGTTTCTGGGCAATAACTTGAGGACCCTCATCGGATTCTTCTCAAATTTGGTAGCAGATGTCCCCACGATACCATGTTCCTTGGGATTGTATTTTTCCCGCTTCTGCCTACAGGTGGCGTCTCCTGGTGGAAAAATTTGTTTCCGGGCAATAATTTGGCAACTGCTCATCAGATTATTCTCAAATTTGGTATTCATATGTGACCCGCCCCAAATAACATGAGTGAGTGAGTGAATAGGGTTTAACGTCGCTTTCAACATTTTGTCAGCTATATCACGACGGCGAAGGGAAGGGAGGGGAGGGAGAGGGGCAGGGGTACCTACTTGTAACAGAGCAGATCTAATGCTGCCATTTTATAGTGCTCCAAATAACATGAACACCGGTGGGCATCTAGTACCGGCAATAACTTGAGGACCCCTCTTCAGAGTCTCAAAGTTCATATGCCGATACCATGACATGAGATGTCATTTGGGATTGTGTTTTGCCTGCTTGCACCTACAGGTGGTGACTCCTTGTGGCAAAGTCTAAATTTGGTTTCTAGGCAATAGGTTGAGGATGCCTTCATATTCTTGTCAAATTTAGTTTGCAGATAATATGCCATGAGTTGTCTCTTGGGGTTGCATTTCAGTTACATAATTTTCATGCTACATGGTAAAGAAAATATATTACAGTAGCAATCAACATTCAGTCAGCCATTCGGAGTTGATCTCAAAACCTGGGAAGGTGGAAAGACCCCTCTGCTTCTTACGCCTGTGAAGTGCTTCTTACGCCTGTGAAGTAGCTGTTGCCATCCTCATGAATATCTTCTGAAACCGACAGCGCTTATAAATATTGCTGCCATTTTGGCGGGGGACCTAGCATCCTCTGGCTGCTTGTTGAATTTAGTGCTAGCTAATGCTGTTATATGGAATATGGAATAGGTCTTTGGATTATGGACGCGGATATTCTCTAATGGACGACGGCTGAATTATGAATGACGGACCAATTTATAATAATTATAATCTATAATAAATCACGTGAAGCATTCAAGAAATAGAGGTAGTATACGTAATCAGTACACTACAGCTTTGATTTTGGTTGTGAGAGTTTGTGATTGAACGTCTGCAGTTGTCCTACCCACTAGAAATGTATTGACACAGTCATTGCTGACACAGACATTGCTAAACAGTCTGGAAACTTGAAAAGTAAATAAATCAGGAACAGCTCAATAGAACCATGATGTGTACACGAAATGGCATTCAGTGAACGCCCAGATTGTCCAATCTCTGTATAAAGTTTTACCTGTATAAATGCTTATTTTGTTAACCGAACCAAAGCAGTATTACCAGTTTGAGACGTACCAACAATGAAAAGGCCTCAGTATTAACTAGGTTATATATATAACAGACTGCGGAATAGAGAAATATGCCGATGTTGACCGACATGTTGAAGATCATTGTAGTTGTATACCGTATATGATAACACACAGCACTATAGGTGCGGAACTCGTGTCAGCCAGTTTCATGTTTTCCATTGTACGCAACAGGTATATGGAAGGCCAAATGTCCAAATAATCAGAAAGTCTCAGTTATCGAACCGAAAACGTAAGTTTTCTAATAGATAACTTTATCAGTTATCAAAGAGAAAACCATGGTTTTAGAATTGAAAACTTAAGTTAACGGTAGAAAACCTAGGTTATCTATCCGACAACCTCGAGTTTCTCTTTCCTTACCTGAATTTCTGTTTCTCAACATTGAAAATCACAGCTGTCTCTGGATACTTAGTTATCGAACCGAGAACCTAGGTTTTCGAATCGATAACCCATGCAGGTGAACGGTCGAAAACCTATAGGTTATCTAGCAGACAACCTCTATTTTCTCTTCCAAGCTCGAATTTCTCTTTTATTTTGGACTCTCCCCTAATATCGCCCATATTTTGTTTCCTGGAAAAGTTTCCCCGATAAATTAATTTTAAAAACTCAAATTACCTTCATGCAAGCATAACTGAATTGATTATATACCACAGACGTATATCTTAATATTTTGATATTTTGGGAGCAATGTTTTAGGGTATCATAAAGTGCATAGCCTGGGAGCTTCCTGTGAATATAATTTGAAAATCACTTGATAATAAATATGAATGTGTAAACCCCGTTTTTGGAGTGTATGTGGTAGTATTATAGAAACAAACATCTCAACTAATGATTTAATAAAAACGAAGCACTAAACCTATGATATGAAATGATACAAACTGTTTATCATGACTTTTATATGAAGTACTAAAATATACCATGGGAATACACAGTTAAAACTGTCACATAATAAATACCCAATAATAGTATATATCTATCAGGGGCCTCGGAGCACGTTTGAAAGTGGGGGGCTGAACTCTATATCGGCCATGTTAAATGCTGGACTGGTGCTATCTAAGATAGGACTTATAACATTGCAGTCTCAAAAAGTGGGGCCCCCCCTGCCCCCCCGGTTCCGCGGCCCCTGTCTATAAAGCTGAAGCACTGAAAGTGATTGCTACAGAATCCTACATACACAACTGAGAATCAACTAGAAGAACCGATGATAATTCTTGTTAACTTCGATATTTCCGAAAGGCAAATATATATTAAGTCAATCAACTATAGCAGTGGAAGTAAATATACCATTGACTGTATATAGCTACTAAAATATAACATCCGAATACAAATTTAAAACTGCTTGATACTCTCCAAAAAAACTTGAGTGAAAAGTTCACTCAAGTAGGAATGGAAATTCATCCCACGCAAGTTCGAGTTGATAACTCACACAAGTTGAGTGAAGTTGATTTCACTCAATTTCACTCAACTTGAGTGGAATTCGCCCACTCAAGTGCTTGAGTGCGAGGAATTTCCACTCTTACTTCGGTGAAATTTTACTCAAGTTTTTTTAGAGAGTAATGTATACCCAATAATAATAGCTTAGAAACAAAAGCCCTGAAATTAATCGGTATCTGATGTACATATACATGCATCGTTTGTGCGATATCGCATAACTAAAATCAAAGCTATTACAACAAGCAGCCAAAGGATACTAAGTCCCCCGCCGAAATGGCAGCAATATTTTTTAGCATTGTTGGTCTCGAGGGGATATACATGAGGGAGGCAACTGCTATACTTCATAGGAGTTGGATGCGGAAGGGTCTTTCTGCCTTCCCAAGTTTTAAAATCAACTCAGAACGGTTGACTGAACATTTTTTTGCTTCTGTAAATTGGCTTCCATGCAATGAAGCATGGAAATTATGTAACCGAGAAGCGACTCCAAGTGACATCTCAAGGCATATTATCTGAAAACCAAATTTGACGAGAAGCTGAATGCATCCTCAACCTATTGTCTGGAAACCAAATTTTAAATTTGCCACCAGGTATCGCCACCTGTAGGTGCAAGTGGGCGAAATGCAATACCAAGGATCATCTCATGACCTGGTGTATCAGCATACAAACTTCGGGAAGAATCTGAAAAGGGGTTATTGCCCGGAGACCAAATTTGGATTTGTATGCACAAGTGTGCGAAACACAATCTCAAGTGACATCTTATGGCACATGAATACCAAATTTGAGAAGAATCCGATGAGCAGTTGTCAAATTGCCAGAAACAAATTTCAGATTTTTCCACCAGGTGTCGCCACCAGTATGCAGAAGCAGGTGAAATACAATCTCAAGGGACATATCATGGCATGGTATCTGCATACCAAATTGGAGAAAAATCTGATAAGCGAAATCAAATTTAGATTTGACACGAGGTGGTGCTACCTGTAAGCACAAGTGGGCGAAACACAATCCCAAGCGACATCATATGTCATGATATATTCATACCAGATTTAAGAACAATCTGACGAGCGGTTCTCAAGTTATTACCCGGAAACAAATCTGGTATTTCGCCACCAAGTGGCACCACCTGTAAGTAAAAGTGAACGAAACGCAATCCGACGCAACATCTCCTGGCATGATCCTGCCACCTATGAGCAGATCGACAAGAAAAATAATACTAAGTGAAACCTTCAGGTAAGGTACATGTATACCAAACTTGGAAAGAATTCATTCAAGTATTAAAAAGTTATTGTCCGGAAACATAATTTTAAATTTACCCCCAGGTGGCACCACCTATATGTGGATCGGCATGAAAAACAACGCCAAACGAGAAATTGAGGCGAGGTACCAACACACCAAATTTGGAATGAATCGGTTCGTGTTTTTATAAGTTACTGTCTGCAAACACTTAACTTAGCTTTCAGGTGGTCCCCCTATCAACATGAAAAACATTCTCAAGCCAGATCTTGAGACAAGGTACCACCACGCCAAATTTGGAAAGAATCCTTAAGGTTTTCAAAAGTTATTGTCTGGAGATGCAATTTAACTTGGCCCAAGGTGGCGCCACCCAGAAGCGGATTAGCACGAAAAACAATTCCAAGCAAAAAACTATAGACAAGGGATCCATTTACCAAATACAAAAACATGGGTCTATGCCTGATAAATTGAAACCTTTTGGGGTTGCAATTATCCCAATATTATCCCAATATTGCAGACAACACACAAATTTCAGCTTCTGCCAAGATATACTGGAGATATATATATATGCATGCTCAAACACAATATATGAGGGTCGGGCGAGGGCTAGTTTGGGAGATAGACAGTGCGGCTCGGCGCCCTGGGGATGGGGACATGCTCTTGAGGGTAGTGGTAGGTGTGCTGACATGAAAGCCATAGAAAGCTCCCTGTCCATGAAACAACCACACTGACAAATGCATGCCATCATCTATCACAGTCCAAAAAACCACAAGATGGAATTCAATTCAATTCAGGAAATTGATCATATGCACAGTGTGCACCCAAACTTTAGGAACTCGGTTGTAATTAATATAGTAAGTTACACCGTGGACGCAAATGGTTCCTGCAGAAGCTTTAGGGTAAATCATATGATGTGAAATACAATTATTGGATAGCAAAATTGAAGAAAATGTTGTCATTTAAGATGACACGAAACCAGGGGTTCGGTACTGCGGATATTTCCCCGCCAGTTATTTCATATTATACTTCTGAAATATAATATGGTTCATGCAAAAGCTTTAGGGTAAATCATATGATGTGGAATAGAATGCTTTCATAGCAAAGTTGAAGGAAATGTCCTTCATTTAAGGCGACACAAAATTCAAAACTAGCACGGGTTCGGTACTGCGGGGATTCCCCCGCCAGTTATTTCATATTATACTTGTGAAAAAAAATATGGTTCCTGCAAAAGCAGTGTAAATCATATGATGTGGAATAGGACTGGACAGCAAATTTAAGAAAATGGTGTCCTTCATTTAAAGCGACATGAAATTCAAAACTAACGGCGAGAAGCGGAAGAAAGAAGAACAAATGACAAATGCATTTAGGGATGCCTAATTATTAGACAAAGCATTTGGAAATTATCGCTTGTGAAGAATTTGAATGGAAACCACGGACATGAACAGAAGATTGGAACAAGACCCAGTGGCGCCACCTGCAGGAAACGCAATACCAACCCATATCTGGTCACAAGGAGTGTATATGCTAAATTTGAAAGGAATCCGACAAATCTTTTGGAAGTTATCGCCTGTGAAGGATTTGAACAGACACAGACACAAAGAGAGCAAGACCCATTTTCACTGGAACGGACATGAAGAAGCGAAACTCAGTGGCGCCACCTTCAGGCAAATGTTACTGAAATCGAGTACGCAACCGCGTCTTCTCATAAGGAATGCCTATGCCAAATTTCGGAAGAATCCAAGAAAGCGTTTGGAAGTTATCGCTTGTAACTGACATCCACGGACACAAAGAAGCAAGATTCATTTTGACCCAGTGGCGCCACCTTCAGGCAGATGTTGCTGAAATGCGATACCGACTGGCGTCTTGTCGCAAGGAATGCATATGCCGAATTTCGGAAGAATCCAACAAAGCGTTAGGAAGTAATCATTCGAACAGACATGCACGGACATGCACGGACACATAGAAGCAAGAACCATTTTGACCCAGTGGCGCCACCTTCAGGCAGATGTTGCTGAAATGCGATACCGACTGGCGTCTTGTCGCAAGGAATGTGTATGCCGAATTTCGGAAGAATCCAACAAAGCGTTAGAAAGTAATCATTCGAGCAGACATGCACGGATTTCCACGGACATGCACGGACATGCACGGACACATAGAAGCAAGAACCATTTTAAAGTCCCCCGGCCGCGTTGCGGCGGGGGACAACAAAAGTCCCAGTTGAGTTTGACCTTAAAGGAAAGCTTGGTACAACATAGCATCCTCTCTGAAAACATTTTGTTTCACACATGTGAGTGATTAGTATAGACGATGATTCCAAACGTATAAATGGCGAAAACGCTACAGATATAAAATTTGTATATATACGTATTTTTATGGTTTAAATGTGTCTCTATGTTTTGGGAATGAACGTAATACTACATACTAATGCATACATATAATTCAAACTATAAATATCTGTAAACGTATATGTACCACAGAATATACTACAATTGAATTATTCCCAAAAAGTTCATAATGCAACAAATCCTACGAACAATACCTGGTAGAAAAGCTAAAGCATAAATAATTATAGCATTGAAATACAAATGTAGTTTAGAAGATTTTGTCACTTACAGGGTCAAATCTGTTTACTCTTCACTATTCCCATTTTCAATAATGCACTGGCATTCTCAGTAAAATATTAATCTAAACAATTCTGGACTTGAGCAAAATTCAGGATTAACCTTTAACACTATATAGAGCTGCCTCCAATACAATCGGCAGGTGCACTGAGACAGCGGTTCACCGCAGTTCGTTACTCCAGTCTCTTTCCTGTGAAATATTTGCAGCCCGAAGTTGCCAAATGTATCACAAATGTAAGCTTAATGGCACATTCACGGAATAATTTGACCCAAATTTATCATATTTATACCAGTTAAAAACATATGAAAGAGAGTGGTTGAACGAACACTTTGAACCACTGTCTCAATGCACCTGCCGGTGCTATCGGCGCAGCTCTATTGTTAAAGAATTAACTTGAATTTTGTGCAAGTCCGGAATTGTAGCTATTCCTTCGTCTTCAAACTCCATAACAGATCACATAAGACAGAATGCATATAGCTTGAACCATATATGTGAATCAGTGATTCGTCGGTATTGTATCGAAACAACTGAAATGGGTAATAGGATTGAAAGTATTTTCATAGAAATGTGACTCGAAGAAGAGCCCAGACGGATACTGCAAGATGGTCAGTTTGTAACCATACCTCGATAAGCGTTTTATTTATGGGTTGGTGGCAACTGTTTGTTGAGAGGAATGAGCCAAGATCCAATTTCCTGAAATGGTCTTCTGACAACTTGACGAAAAAAGATAACATTTTCAAACTGTAGCCCTCGCCTAACCATTTCAAAAAGATAGCTTTACACTCTGGCCGCCAAATGTCATGGTTATTGAAAGTGTCAATCACAGGAAACGCTCAGAATCCTACACTCTCAAAATGAAAATGTTTCGAGGATTGACAACATTATACAAAGTGTTATATTTGTAACACTTTCATCAAGTGTTGAAAATAACTGGGGTTTTTTCAACATTATAGTTCTGTGTCAGGAGCAATACAAACACTTTACAATGCTGAATTTAACACTTGTAAAGTGTTGTATTGCTCCTGATACCTCACTATAATGTTGGATATATCACTGATATATACAGTGTAGGCTATCCTGTCGTTCTTTGGTTCATTTTTTTTACTTCCGTCCGTGTCCTCTGTCCATTGTCCATTTAAATCGACCAAGTTCTGTACTTAAATCAAGCCAATAACGAGAAGACCGACGATCGTCATCAGTTGAACGTTTTTTCCAATGGACACTCCTTGTCCAGTCTGGCCGTTTGAAGCAGAACATCCAGGTGGTTTTTGTGACACAACCAGGGCAGCAAAGACATCGGTAACCTTATCGCCACACGTATTCCTTAAATTAGTAGCATAACAAGCGACTAACTGGTCGTTGTAGGTGCAAAGAGCCTTGACTATCTCATCAGCTAACCATGCCCTTCCGTAACTGTAGGCCTTCACTTTCAGTGATTCCAGCTCGCTCTTGTATTTCCCGTACTCCACATTGACACACGTTGTCACCAAGCCGATTTGTTTGTCAATACAAGCTTCGTTGTTGATCAGAACGTCGGAGTTGTTGCAAAAGTATTTCAAGGAGGTTCGAAACGAACTCAGATCAATAGCTTTAGCTATGAATCCCCAAACAACTTTTCGAGGCAGTCCACAACTCTTGTTGCCGAACTTTGGCAGAAAGACTGTAGAGCTATTGGAGAAAAGCCGGTCGATAGATCCATAACTTTGGAAAAAGGAGAAAAGCATTGCACGACCAGCCGCTCTGCTTGCGGCCCGGTCCTCGGACAGGTCCCACACACATGGCGCCATCCAGTAAGAGTTAATAAGACAAATACAGCAAAAACTGCACCGCTCTTCATATTTGTCCTTGTATGATCCACAACTTGCCAAAACTAACGAGGTGAGCTTAATCGTAATTTGCCTTGGATCGGCACGTCTAGATCACATTTACGCAGGTGGAAATGCAACTGAAGGCTATGTAGTCACTGGACCTGAACTAAGGAAACGTTTTTACAATAGAATAAATTGTGTTCAGTTGCATTGACAATATTGTTCAACCTGCGTAACTTGTGGATCGGATAACAGCTTCTTTATAGAAGTGTTTTAAAATAGGTCCGATAAGTTAGACTGCTGTGACGAATTAAGACTCCCTATTTGGTAGATAAACTATACTCAACAAGCCCCACAAGATGGTGTAATGGGTTTGTCTCTATGTCGCCAGGGGGGGAGGGGGAGGCGCTGATCTGAATCGCAGTCTGTTAAATATAAGAACTTCTATAACGAATTAAGACCCTATATTTGGTACATTAACTATACCCAACAAGCCCGACAAGATTCCACAATTAGTTTGTCTCTTCGCCGCCAGGGGGCACTGATCTGAAAGAGAATGGTTGAACGAAACACTTTTAACCACTGTCTTAATGCACCTGCCGGTGCTATCGGCGCAGCTCTATTGTTAAAGAATTAACTTGAATTTTGTGCAAGTCCGGATATAGCTATTCCCCCGTCTTCAAACTCCATAACAGATCACATAACACAGAATGCATATATCTTGAACCATATATGTGTATCAGTGATTGGGCGCACTGTTTGTCGGTATTGTATCGAAACAATTTAAATTAGTGATATAGGATTGAAAGTATTTTCATAGAAATGTGACTCGAAGAAGAGCACAGAGAGATACTGCGTGTAACGGTAGTGATTCTCGCAAGGAACGAAGACAACAAGTTGTTTCTGGTTTTCACAGAAACCGTTTAGTTTTGAAGATACATAGTCGCAATCGTACAAACTGAACTTCGCAGGTGGCTCCGTAAAACTGTGAACAATAGAAATACAGATTTACGGAAGGTACAAATAAGTGTGTACAGGAAAACTATCGTTTAGAAATCCACGGACTCAAAGAAGCAAGATTCATTTTGACCCAGTGGCGCCACCTTCAGGCAGATGTTGCTGAAATGCGATACCGACTGGCGTCTTGTCGCAAGGAATGCATATGCCGAATTTCGGAAGTATCCAACAAAGCGTTAGGAAGTAATCATTCGAACAGACATGCACGGACATGCACGGACACATAGAAGCAAGAACCATTTTGACCCAGTGGCGCCACCTTCAGGCAGATGTTGCTGAAATGCGATATCGACTGGCGTCTTGTCGCAAGAAATGTGTATGCCGAATTTCGGAAGAATCCAACAAAGCGTTAGAAAGTAATCATTCGAACAGACATGCACGGACATCCACGGACATCCACGGACACATAGAAGCAAGAACCATTTTAAAGTCCCCCAGCCGCACAACGCGGCTGGGGACAACAAAAGTCCCAGTTGAGTTTGACGTTAAAGGAAAGCTTGGTACAACATAGCATCCTCTCTGAAAACATTTTGTTTCACACATGTGAGTGATTAGTATAGACGATGATTCCAAATGTATAAATGGCGAAAACGCTACAGATATAAAATTTATATAAATACGTATTTTTATGGTTTAAATGTGTCTCTATGATTTGGGAATGAACGTAATACTACATACTAATGCATACATATAATTCAAACTATAAATATCTGTAAACGTATATGTACCACAGAATATACCACAATTGAATTATTCCCCAAAAGTTCATAATGCAACAAATCCTACGAACAATATACCTGGTTGAAAAGCTAAAGCATAAATAATTATAGCATTGAAATACAAATGTAGTTTAGAAGATTTTGTCACTTACAGGGTCAAATCTGTTTACTCTTCACTATTCCCATTTTCAATAATGCACTGGCATTCTCAGTAAAATATTAATCTAAACAATTCTGGACTTGAGCAAAATTCAGGATTAACCTTTAACACTATATAGAGCTGCCTCCAATACAATCGGCAGGTGCACTGAGACAGCGGTTCACCGCAGTTCGTTACTCCAGTCTCTTTCCTGTGAAATATTTTCAGCCCGAAGTTGCCAAATGTATCACAAATGTAAGCTTAATGGCACATTGACGGAATAATTTGACCCAAATTTATCATATTTATACCAGTTAAAAACATATGAAAGAGAGTGGTTGAACGAACACTTTGAACCACTGTCTCCATGGTCTCAATGCACCTGCCGGTGCTATCGGCGCAGCTCTATTGTTAAAGAATTAACTTGAATTTTGTGCAAGTCCGGAATTGTAGCTATTCCTTCGTCTTCAAACTCCATAACAGATCACATAAGACAGAATGCATATAGCTTGAACCATATATGTGAATCAGTGATTCGTCGGTATTGTATCGAAACAACTGAAATGGGTAATAGGATTGAAAGTATTTTCATGGAAATGTGACTCGAAGAAGAGCCCAGACGGATACTGCAAGATGGTCAGTTTGTAACCATACCTCGATAAGCGTTTTATTTATGGGTTGGTGGCAACTGTTTGTTGAGAGGAATGAGCCAAGATCCAATTTCCTGAAATGGTCTTCTGACAACTTGACGAAAAAAAATAACATTTTCAAACTGTAGCCCTCGCCTAACTATTTCAAAAAGATAGCTTTACAGTCTGGCCGCCAAATGTCATGGTTATTGAAAGTGTCAATCACAGGAAACGCTCAGAATCCTACACTCTCAAAATGAAAATGTTTCGAGGATGGACAACATTATACAAAGTGTTATATTTGTAACACTTTCATCAAGTGTTGAAAATAACTGGGGGGTTTTTCAACATTATAGTTCTGTGTCAGGAGCAATACAAACACTTTACAATGCTGAATTTAACACTTGTAAAGTGTTGTATTGCTCCTGATACCTCACTATAATGTTGGATATATCACTGATATATACAGTGTAGGCTATCCTGTCGTTCTTTGGTTCATTTTTTTTACTTCCGTCCGTGTCCTCTGTCCATTGTCCATTTAAATCGACCAAGTTCTGTACTTAAATCAAGCCAATAACGAGAAGACCGACGATCGTCATCAGTTGAACGTTTTTTCCAATGGACACTCCTTGTCCAGTCTGGCCGTTTGAAGCAGAACATCCAGGTGGTTTTTGTGACACAACCAGGGCAGTAAAGACATCGGTAACCTTATCGCCACACGTATTCCTTAAATTAGTAGCATAACAAGCGACTAACTGGTCGTTGTAGGTGCAAAGAGCCTTGACAATCTCATCAGCTAACCATGCCCTTCCGTAACTGTAGGCCTTCACTTTCAGTGATTCCAGCTCGCTCTTGTATTTCCCGTACTCCACATTGACACACGTTGTCACCAAGCCGATTTGTTTGTCAATACAAGCTTCGTTGTTGATCAGAACGTCGGAGTTGTTGCAAAAGTATTTCAAGGAGGTTCGAAACGAACTCAGATCAATAGCTTTAGCTATGAATCGGTTGATCGTCGGGTTTTCTCTCGCACAATCCCCAAACAACTTTTCGAGGCAGTCCACAACTCTTGTTGCCGAACTTTGGCAGAAAGACTGTAGAGCTATTGGAGAAAAGCCGGTCGATAGATCCATAACTTTGGAAAAAGGAGAAAAGCATTGCACGACCAGCCGCTCTGCTTGCGGCCCGGTCCTCGGACAGGTCCCACACACATGGCGCCATCCAGTAAGAGTTAATAAGACAAATACAGCAAAAAACTGCACCGCTCTTCATATTTGTCCTTGTATGATCCACAACTTGCCAAAACTAACGAGGTGAGCTTAATCGTAATTTGCCTTGGATCGGCACGTCTAGATCACATTTACGCAGGTGGAAATGCAACTGAAGGCTATGTAGTCACTGGACCTGAACTAAGGAAACGTTTTTTCAATAGAATAAATTGTGTTCAGTTGCATTGACAATATTGTTCAACCTGCGTAACTTGTGGATCGGATAACAGCTTCTTTATAGAAGTGTTTTAAAATAGGTCCGATAAGTTAGACTGCTGTGACGAATTAAGACTCCCTATTTGGTAGATAAACTATACTCAACAAGCCCCACAAGATGGTGTAATGGGTTTGTCTCTATGTCGCCAGGGGGGGAGGGGGAGGCGCTGATCTGAATCGCAGTCTGTTAAATATAAGAACTTCTATAACGAATTAAGACCCTATATTTGGTACATTAACTATACCCAACAAGCCCGACAAGATTCCACAATTAGTTTGTCTCTTCGCCGCCAGGGGGCACTGATCTGAAAGAGAATGGTTGAACGAAACACTTTTAACCACTGTCTTAATGCACCTGCCGGTGCTATCGGCGCAGCTCTATTGTTAAAGAATTAACTTGAATTTTGTGCAAGTCCGGAATTGTAGCTATTCCTTCGTCTTCAAACTCCATAACAGATCACATAAGACAGAATGCATATAGCTTGAACCATATATGTGAATCAGTGATTCGTCGGTATTGTATCGAAACAACTGAAATGGGTAATAGGATTGAAAGTATTTTCATGGAAATGTGACTCGAAGAAGAGCCCAGACGGATACTGCAAGATGGTCAGTTTGTAACCATACCTCGATAAGCGTTTTATTTATGGGTTGGTGGCAACTGTTTGTTGAGAGGAATGAGCCAAGATCCAATTTCCTGAAATGGTCTTCTGACAACTTGACGAAAAAAAATAACATTTTCAAACTGTAGCCCTCGCCTAACTATTTCAAAAAGATAGCTTTACAGTCTGGCCGCCAAATGTCATGGTTATTGAAAGTGTCAATCACAGGAAACGCTCAGAATCCTACACTCTCAAAATGAAAATGTTTCGAGGATGGACAACATTATACAAAGTGTTATATTTTTCAAGTGTTGAAAATAACGGGGGGGTTTCAACATTATAGTTCTGTGTCAGGAGCAATACAAACACTTTACAATGCTGAATTTAACACTTGTAAAGTGTTGTATTGCTCCTGATACCTCACTATAATGTTGGATATATCACTGATATATACAGTGTAGGCTATCCTGTCGTTCTTTGGTTCATTTTTTTTACTTCCGTCCGTGTCCTCTGTCCATTGTCCATTTAAATCGACCAAGTTCTGTACTTAAATCAAGCCAATAACGAGAAGACCGACGATCGTCATCAGTTGAACGTTTTTTCCAATGGACACTCCTTGTCCAGTCTGGCCGTTTGAAGCAGAACATCCAGGTGGTTTTTGTGACACAACCAGGGCAAAAAAGACATCGGTAACCTTATCGCCACACGCATTCCTTAAATTAGTATCATAACAAGCGACTAACTGGTCGTTGTAGGTGCAAAGAGCCTTCACAGTCAGAAAAATGGTGTTAATTAACACTAACATGCAGCTTCGCAAAAAGATCGAGCCCTTTAGGGTGGCACATCATTTGAGGTTGCACATCATTGAAAAGACAATACATAAAAATATGGTTTCTATATCAGTGATGTTGAGGTTGGATTAAAAGAAACCATATTATAAAACTTGAAATAAAGATTACATTTCTTTTTCAAAGTAAGCATATACAGCGCATAGTTAGGGACAATTGACTGCAATTTGGACCACGGAACTTCTTGGTGTAACTTTGTGTCATGATACGTGAATTATATAATCCCTTTTCTGACAAGAGTGTAATAGTTGGAGTAGAGGTATCATTTACAGTATGGAATCGGACACCAGCCTTGTGGGTGAACCCTCCCATTTGTATGCAAATACAAGAATATAATGACAAATGTTTTCAATCATACATGTGTAATGCTACATAATAATGTGCACTGGTAAAACTGGGACACCACAAACTCAGTTTTAATTAATATAATAAGTTAAATGTGTGGACCCAAATATGGTTCATGTAAAAGCTTTAAGCTAAATCATATGATTTGGAATAGAATGATTTGATAGCAAAATTGAAGGGAATTTTGTCCTTCATTTAAGGCGACACGAAATTCAAAACTGATAGAGGTTCAGTACTGCGGGATTCCCCCGCCAGGTTATTTAATATTGTACTTCTGAAACAAAATAATGTCATCAGACTACATGTATTACTATAAGTAATTACTATAAAGTATATATTGTTGATCATTTGTTGTGTGTGTGTATATACGATGTACACTACATCTCATATCTAATAGTAGGTTACTTTCACATATAAGAGATATAAAATTTGAAATATGAAGGTATGGGGTCGGGCAATGCATTGAATAAGTGTAGAATGATGTAAGCTCCCAGAATATATGAGGGTTTATGAGAGATAGAGGGTGTGGCTCTATGCCGATATTTTAGAAAGGCAAATATATATTAAGTCAATCAACTATAGCAGTGGAAGTAAATATACCATTGACTGTATATAGCTACTAAAATATAACATCCGAATACAAAATTAAAACTGTATGATCCTCTCTAAAGAAATTTGAGTGAAAAGTTCACTCAAGTAGGATTGGAAGTTCATCCCACGCAAGTTGAGTTGATAACACACTCAAGTTGGGTGAAGTTGATTTCACTCAATTTCACTCAACTTGAGTGGAATTCGCCCACTCAAGTGCTTGAGTGGGAGGAATTTCCACTCTTACTTCGGTGAAATTTTACTCAAGTTTTTTTAGAGAGTAATATATACCCAATAATAATAGCTTAGAAACAAAAGCCCTGAAATTAATCGGTATCTGATGTACATATACATGCATCGTTTGTGCGATATCGCATAACTAAAATCAAAGCTATTACAACAAGCAGCCAGAGGATGCTAAGTCCCCCGCCGAAATGGCAGCAATATTTTTTAGCATTGTTGGTCTCGAGGAGATATACATGAGGGAGGCAACTGCTATACATCATAGGAGTTGGATGCGGAAGGGTCTTTCTGCCTTCCCAAGTTTTAAAATCAACTCAGAACGGTTGACTGAACATTTTTTTGCTTCTGTAAATTAGCTTCCATGCAATGAAGCATGGAAATTATGTAACCGAGAAGCGACTCCAAGTGACATCTCAAGGCATATTATCTGAAAACCAAATTTGACGAGAAGCTGAATGCATCCTCAACCTATTGTCTGGGAACCAAATTTTAAATTTGCCACCAGGTATCGCCACCTGTATAGGTGCAAGTGGGCGAAATGCAATCCCAAGGATCATCTCATGACCTGGTGTATCAGGTACAAACTTCGGGAAGAATCTGAAAAGGGGTTATTGCCCGGAGACCAAATTTAGATTTGTATGCACAAGTGTGCGAAACACAATCTCAAGTGACATCTTATGGCACATGAATACCAAATTTGAGAAGAATCCGATGAGCAGTTATCAAATTGCCAGAAACAAATTTCAGATTTTTCCACCAGGTGTCGCCACCAGTATGCAGAAGCAGGTGAAATACAATCTCAAGGGACATATCATGGCATGGTATCTGCATACCAAATTGGAGAAAAATCTGATAAGCGAAATCAAATTTAGATTTGACACGAGGTGGTGCTACCTGTAAGCACAAGTGGGCGAAACGCAATCCCAAGCGACATCATATGTCATGATATATTCATACCAGATTTAAGAACAATCTGACGAGCGGTTCTCAAGTTATTACCCGGAAACAAATCTGGTATTTCGCCACCAAGTGGCACCACCTGTAAGTAAAAGTGAGCGAAACGCAATCCGACGCAACATCTCCTGGCATGATCCTGCCACCTATGAGCAGATCGACAAGAAAAATAATACTAAGTGAAACCTTCAGGTAAGGTACATGTATACCAAACTTGGAAAGAATTCATTCAAGTATTAAAAAGTTATTGTCCGGAAACATAATTTTAAATTTACCCCCAGGTGGCACCACCTATATGTGGATCGGCATGAAAAACAACGCCCAAACGAGAAATTGAGGCGAGGTACCTACACACCAAATTTGGAATGAATCGGTTCGGGTTTTTATAAGTTATTGTCTGCAAACACTTAACTTAGCTTTCAGGTGGTCCCCCTATCAACATGAAAAACATTCTCAAGCCAGATCTTGAGACAAGGTACCACCACACCAAATTTGGAAAGAATCCTTAAGGTTTTCAAAAGTTATTGTCTGGAGATGCAATTTAACTTGGCCCAAGGTGGCGCCACCCAGAAGCGGATTAGCACGAAAAACAATTCCAAGCAAAAATCTATAGACAAGGGATCCATTTACCAAATACAAAAACATGGGTCTATGCCTGATAAATTGAAACCTTTTGGGGTTGCAATTATCCCAATATTATCCCAATATTGCAGACAACACACAAATTTCAGCTTCTGCCAAGATATATTGGAGATATATATGCATGCTCAAACACAATATATGAGGGTCGGGCGAGGGCTAGTTTGGGAAATAGAGGATGCGGCTCGGCGCCCTGAGGATGGGGACATGCTCTTGAGGGTAGTGGTATGTGTGCTGACATGAAAGCCATAGAAAGCTCCCTGTACATGAAACAACCACACTGACAAATGCATGCCATCATCTATCACAGTCCAAAAAACCACAAGGTGGAATTCAATTCAATTCAGGAAATTGATCATATGCACAGTGTGCACCCAAACTTTAGGAACTCGGTTATAATTAATATAGTAAGTTACACCGTGGACGCAAATGGTTCCTGCAGAAGCTTTAGGGTAAATCATATGATGTGAGATACAATTATTGGATAGCAAAATTGAAGAAAATGTTGTCCTTCATTTAAGATGACACGAAATTCAAAAATCAGGGATTCGGTACTGCGGATATTTCCCCGCCAGTTATTTCATATTATACTTCTGAAATATAATATGGTTCATGCAAAAGCTTTAGGGTAAATCATATGATGTGGAATAGAATGATTTCATAGCAAAGTTGAAGGAAATGTCCTTCATTTAAGGCGACACAAAATTCAAAACTAACACGGGTTCGGTACTGCGGGGTTTCCCCCGCCAGTTATTTCATATTATACTTGTGAAAAAAAATATGGTTCCTGCAAAAGCTTTAGTGTAAATCATATGATTTGGAATAGAAGGACTGGACAGCAAATTTAAGAAAATGGTGTCCTTCATTTAAAGCGACATGAAATTCAAAACTAACGGCGAGAAGCGGAAGAAAGAAGAACAAATGACAAATGCATTTAGGGATGCCTAATTATTAGACAAAGCATTTGGAAATTATCGCTTGTGAAGAATTTGAATGGAAACCACGGACATGAACAGAACATTGGAACAAGACCCAGTGGCGCCACCTGCAGGAAACGCAATACCAACCCATATCTGGTCACAAGGAGTGTATATGCTAAATTTGAAAGGAATCCGACAAATCTTTTGGAAGTTATCGCCTGTGAAGGATTTGAACAGACACAGACACAAAGAGAGCAAGACCCATTTTCACTGGAACGGACATGAAGAAGCGAAACTCAGTGGCGCCACCTTCAGCCAAATGTTACTGAAATCGAGTACGCAACCGCGTCTTCTCATAAGGAATGCCTATGTCAAATTTCGGAAGAATCCAAGAAAGCGTTTGGAAGTTATCGCTTGTAACTGACATCCACGGACACAAAGAAGCAAGATTCATTTTGACCCAGTGGCGCCACCTTCAGGCAGATGTTGCTGAAATGCGATACCGACTGGCGTCTTGTCGCAAGGAATGCATATGCTGAATTTCGGAAGAATCCAACAAAGCGTTAGGAAGTAATCATTCGAACAGACATGCACGGACACATAGAAGAAAGAACCATTTTGACCCAGTGGCGCCACCTTCAGGCAGATGTTGCTGAAATGCGATACCGACTGGCGTCTTGTCGCAAGGAATGTGTATGCCGAATTTCGGAAGAATCCAACAAAGCGTTAGAAAGTAATCATTCGAACAGACATGCACGGACATCCACGGACATGCACGGACACATAGATGCAAGAACCATTTTAAAGTCCCCCGGCCGCGTTGTGGCGGGGGACAACAGAAGTCCCAGTTGAGTTTGACCTTAAAGGAAAGCTTGGTACAACATAGCATCCTCTCTGAAAACATTTTGTTTCACACATGTGAGTGATTAGTATAGACGATGATTTCAAACGTATAAATGGCGAAAACGCTACAGATATAAAATTTGTATAAATACGTATTTTTATGGTTTAAATGTGTCTCTATGTTTTGGGAATGAACGTAAAACTACATACTAATGCATACATATAATTCAAACTATAAATATCTGTAAACGTATATGTACCACAGAATATACCACAATTGAATTATTCCCAAAAAGTTCATAATGCAACAAATCCTACGAACAATCCCTGGTAGAAAACCTAAAGCATAAATAATTATAGCATTGAAATACAAATGTAGTTTAGAAGATTTTGCCACTTACAGGGTCAAATCTGTTTACTCTTCACTATTCCCATTTTCAATAATGCACTGGCATTCTCAGTAAAATATTAATCTAAACAATTCTGGACTTGAGCAAAATTCAGGATTAACCTTTAACACAAAATAGAGCTGCCTCCAATACAACCGGCAGGTGTACTGAGACAGCGGTTCACCGCAGTTCGTTACTCCAGTCTCTTGCCTGTGAAATATTTTCAGCCCGAAGTTGCCAAATGTATCACAAATGTAAGCTTAATGGTACATTCACGGAATAATTTGACCCAAATTTATCATATTTATACCAGTTAAAAACATATGAAAGAGAGTGGTTGAACGAACACTTTGAACCACTGTCTCCATGGTCTCAATGCACCTGCCGGTGCTATCGGCGCAGCTCTATTGTTAAAGAATTAACTTGAATTTTGTGCAAGTCCGGAATTGTAGCTATTCCTTCGTCTTCAAACTCCATAACAGATCACATAAGACAGAATGCATATAGCTTGAACCATATATGTGAATCAGTGATTCGTCGGTATTGTATCGAAACAACTGAAATGGTATAATAGGATTGAAAGTAGTTTCATAGAAATGTGACTCGAAGAAGAGCCCAGACGGATACTGCAAGATGGTCAGTTTGTAACCATACCTCGATAAGCGTTTTATTTATGGGTTGGTGGCAACTGTTTGTTGAGAGGAATGAGCCAAGATCCAATTTCCTGAAATGGTCTTCTGACAACTTGACGAAAAAAGATAAAATTTTCAAACTGTAGCCCTCGCCTAACCATTTCAAAAAGATAGCTTTACAGTCTGGCCGCCAAATGTCATGGTTATTGAAAGTGTCAATCACAGGAAACGCTCAGAATCCTACACTCTCAAAATGAAAATGTTTCGAGGATTGACAACATTATACAAAGTGTTATATTTGTAACACTTTCATCAAGTGTTGAAAATAACTGGTTTTTTGTTCAACATTATAGTTCTGTGTCATTAGCAATGCAAACACTTTACAATGCTGAATTTAACACTTGTAAAGTGTTGTATTGCTCCTGATACCTCACTATAATGTTGGATATATCACTGATATATACAGTGTAGGCTATCCTGTCGTTCTTTGGTTCATTTTTTTTACTTCCGTCCGTGTCCTCTGTCCATTGTCCATTTAAATCGACCAAGTTCTGTACTTAAATCAAGCCAATAACGAGAAGACCGACGATCGTCATCAGTTGAACGTTTTTTCCAATGGACACTCCTTGTCCAGTCTGGCCGTTTGAAGCAGAACATCCAGGTGGTTTTTGTGACACAACCAGGGCAGTAAAGACATCGGTAACCTTATCGCCACACGTATTCCTTAAATTAGTATCATAACAAGCGACTAACTGGTCGTTGTAGGTGCAAAGAGCCTTGACAATCTCATCAGCTAACCATGCCCTTCCGTAACTGTAGGCCTTCACTTTCAGTGATTCCAGCTCGCTCTTGTATTTCCCGTACTCCACATTGACACACGTTGTCACCAAGCCGATTTGTTTGTCAATACAAGCTTCGTTGTTGATCAGAACGTCGGAGTTGTTGCAAAAGTATTTCAAGGAGGTTCGAAACGAACTCAGATCAATAGCTTTAGCTATGAATCGGTTGATCGTCGGGTTTTCTCTCGCACAATCCCCAAACAACTTTTCGAGGCAGTCCACAACTCTTGTTGCCGAACTTTGGCAGAAAGACTGTAGAGCTATTGGAGAAAAGCCGGTCGATAGATCCATAACTTTGGAAAAAGGAGAAAAGCATTGCACGACCAGCCGCTCTGCTTGCGGCCCGGTCCTCGGACAGGTCCCATACACATGGCGCCATCCATTAAGGGTTAATAGGACAAATACAGCAAAAACTGCACCGCTCTTCATATTTGTCCTTGTATGATCCACAACTTGCCAAAACTAACGAGGTGAGCTTAATCGTAATTTGCCTTGGATCGGCACGTCTAGATCACATTTACGCAGGTGGAAATGCAACTGAAGGCTATGTAGTCACTGGACCTGAACTAAGGAAACGTTTTTACAATAGAATAAATTGTGTTCAGTTGCATTGACAATATTGTTCAACCTGCGTAACTTGTGGATCGGATAACAGCTTCTTTATAGAAGTGTTTTAAAATAGGTCCGATAAGTTAGACTGCTGTGACGAATTAAGACTCCCTATTTGGTAGATAAACTATACTCAACAAGCCCCACAAGATGGTGTAATGGGTTTGTCTCTATGTCGCCAGGGGGGGGGGGGGAGGCGCTGATCTGAATCGCAGTCTGTTAAATATAAGAACTTCTATAACGAATTAAGACCCTATATTTGGTACATTAACTATACCCAACAAGCCCGACAAGATTCCACAATTAGTTTGTCTCTTCGCCGCCAGGGGGCACTGATCTGAAAGAGAATGGTTGAACGAAACACTTTTAACCACTGTCTTAATGCACCTGCCGGTGCTATCGGCGCAGCTCTATTGTTAAAGAATTAACTTGAATTTTGTGCAAGTCCGGATATAGCTATTCCCCCGTCTTCAAACTCCATAACAGATCACATAACACAGAATGCATATATCTTGAACCATATATGTGTATCAGTGATTGGGCGCACTGTTTGTCGGTATTGTATCGAAACAATTTAAATTAGTGATATAGGATTGAAAGTATTTTCATAGAAATGTGACTCGAAGAAGAGCACAGAGAGATACTGCGTGTAACGGTAGTGATTCTCGCAAGGAACGAAGACAACAAGTTGTTTCTGGTTTTCACAGAAACCGTTTAGTTTTGAAGATACATAGTCGCAATCGTACAAACTGAACTTCGCAGGTGGCTCCGTAAAACTGTGAACAATAGAAATACAGATTTACGGAAGGTACAAATAAGTGTTTACAAGAAAACTATCGTTTAGAAATCCACGGACTCAAAGAAGCAAGATTCATTTTGACCCAGTGGCGCCACCTTCAGGCAGATGTTGCTGAAATGCGATACCGACTGGCGTCTTGTCGCAAGGAATGCATATGCCGAATTTCGGAAGTATCCAACAAAGCGTTAGGAAGTAATCATTCGAACAGACATGCACGGACATGCACGGACACATAGAAGCAAGAACCATTTTGACCCAGTGGCGCCACCTTCAGGCAGATGTTGCTGAAATGCGATACCGACTGGCGTCTTGTCGCAAGGAATGTGTATGCCGAATTTCGGAAGAATCCAACAAAGCGTTAGAAAGTAATCATTCGAACAGACATGCACGGACATCCACGGGCATGCACGCACACATAGAAGCAAGAACCATTTTAAAGTCCCCCAGCCGCGTTGCGGCGGGGGACAACAAAAGTCCCAGTTGAGTTTGACCTTAAAGGAAAGCTTGGTACAACATAGCATCCTCTCTGAAAACATTTTGTTTCACAAATGTGAGTGATTAGTATAGACGATGATTCCAAACGTATAAATGGCGAAAACGCTACAGATATAAAATTTGTATAAATACGTATTTTTATGGTTTAAATGTGTCTCTATGATTTGGGAATGAACGTAATACTACATACTAATGCATACATATAATTCAAACTATAAATATCTGTAAACGTATATGTACAACAGAATATACCACAATTGAATTATTCCCAAAAAGTTCATAATGAAACAAATCCTACGAACAATACCTGGTAGAAAAGCTAAAGCATAAATAATTATAGCATTGAAATACAAATGTAGTTTAGAAGATTTTGTCACTTACAGGGTCAAATCTGTTTACTCTTCACTATTCCCATTTTCAATAATGCACTGGCATTCTCAGTAAAATATTAATCTAAACAATTCTGGACTTGAGCAAAATTCAGGATTAACCGTTAAAACTATATAGAGCTGCCTCCAATACAACCGGCAGGTGCACTGAGACAGCGGTTCACCGCAGTTCGTTACTCCAGTCTCTTTCCTGTGAAATATTTTCAGCCCGAAGTTGCCAAATGTATCACAAATGTAAGCTTAATGGTAATTTCGCGGAATAATTTGACCCAAATTTATCATATTTATACCAGTTAAAAACATATGAAAGAGAGTGGTTGAACGAACACTTTGAACCACTGTCTCAATGCACCTGCCGGTGCTATCGGCGCAGCTCTATTGTTAAAGAATTAACTTGAATTTTGTGCAAGTCCGGAATTGTAGCTATTCCTTCGTCTTCAAACTCCATAACAGATCACATAAGACAGAATGCATATAGCTTGAACCATATGTGAATCAGTGATTCGTCGGTATTGTATCGAAACAACTGAAATGGGTAATAGGATTGAAAGTATTTTCATAGAAATGTGACTCGAAGAAGAGCCCAGACGGATACTGCAAGATGGTCAGTTTGTAACCATACCTCGATAAGCGTTGTATTTATGGGTTGGTGGCAACTGTTTGTTGAGAGGAATGAGCCAAGATCCAATTTCCTGAAATGGTCTTCTGACAACTTGACGAAAAAAGATAACATTTTCAAACTGTAGCCCTCGCCTAACCATTTCAAAAAGATAGCTTTACAGTCTGGCCGCCAAATGTCATGGTTATTGAAAGTGTCAATCACAGGAAACGCTCAGAATCCTACACTCTCAAAATGAAAATGTTTCGAGGATTGACAACATTATACAAAGTGTTATATTTGTAACACTTTCATCAAGTGTTGAAAATAACTGGGGGTTTTTCAACATTATAGTTCTGTGTCAGGAGCAATACAAACACTTTACAATGCTGAATTTAACACTTGTAAAGTGTTGTATTGCTCCTGATACCTCACTATAATGTTGGATATATCACTGATATATACAGTGTAGGCTATCCTGTCGTTCTTTGGTTCATTTTTTTTACTTCCGTCCGTGTCCTCTGTCCATTGTCCATTTAAATCGACCAAGTTCTGTACTTAAATCAAGCCAATAACGAGAAGACCGACGATCGTCATCAGTTGAACGTTTTTTCCAATGGACACTCCTTGTCCAGTCTGGCCGTTTGAAGCAGAACATCCAGGTGGTTTTTGTGACACAACCAGGGCAGTAAAGACATCGGTAACCTTATCGCCACACGTATTCCTTAAATTAGTAGCATAACAAGCGACTAACTGGTCGTTGTAGGTGCAAAGAGCCTTGACAATCTCATCAGCTAACCATGCCCTTCCGTAACTGTAGGCCTTCACTTTCAGTGATTCCAGCTCGCTCTTGTATTTCCCGTACTCCACATTGACACACGTTGTCACCAAGCCGATTTGTTTGTCAATACAAGCTTCGTTGTTGATCAGAACGTCGGAGTTGTTGCAAAAGTATTTCAAGGAGGTTCGAAACGAACTCAGATCAATAGCTTTAGCTATGAATCGGTTCATCGTCGGGTTTTCTCTCGCACAATCCCCAAACAACTTTTCGAGGCAGTCCACAACTCTTGTTGCCGAACTTTGGCAGAAAGACTGTAGAGCTATTGGAGAAAAGCCGGTCGATAGATCCATAACTTTGGAAAAAGGAGAAAAGCATTGCACGACCAGCCGCTCTGCTTGCGGCCCGGTCCTCGGACAGGTCCCACACACATGGCGCCATCCAGTAAGAGTTAATAAGACAAATACAGCAAAAACTGCACCGCTCTTCATATTTGTCCTTGTATGATCCACAACTTGCCAAAACTAACGAGGTGAGCTTAATCGTAATTTGCCTTGCATCGGCACGTCTAGATCACATTTACGCAGGTGGAAATGCAACTGAAGGCTATGTAGTCACTGGACCTGAACTAAGGAAACGTTTTTACAATAGAATAAATTGTGTTCAGTTGCATTGACAATATTGTTCAACCTGCGTAACTTGTGGATCGGATAACAGCTTCTTTATAGAAGTGTTTTAAAATAGGTCCGATAAGTTAGACTGCTGTGACGAATTAAGACTCCCTATTTGGTAGATAAACTATACTCAACAAGCCCCACAAGATGGTGTAATGGGTTTGTCTCTATGTCGCCAGGGGGGGAGGGGGAGGCGCTGATCTGAATCGCAGTCTGTTAAATATAAGAACTTCTATAACGAATTAAGACCCTATATTTGGTACATTAACTATACCCAACAAGCCCGACAAGATTCCACAATTAGTTTGTCTCTTCGCCGCCAGGGGGCACTGATCTGAAAGAGAATGGTTGAACGAAACACTTTTAACCACTGTCTTAATGCACCTGCCGGTGCTATCGGCGCAGCTCTATTGTTAAAGAATTAACTTGAATTTTGTGCAAGTCCGGATATAGCTATTCCCCCGTCTTCAAACTCCATAACAGATCACATAACACAGAATGCATATATCTTGAACCATATATGTGTATCAGTGATTGGGCGCACTGTTTGTCGGTATTGTATCGAAACAATTTAAATTAGTGATATAGGATTGAAAGTATTTTCATAGAAATGTGACTCGAAGAAGAGCACAGAGAGATACTGCGTGTAACGGTAGTGATTCTCGCAAGGAACGAAGACAACAAGTTGTTTCTGGTTTTCACAGAAACCGTTTAGTTTTGAAGATACATAGTCGCAATCGTACAAACTGAACTTCGCAGGTGGCTCCGTAAAACTGTGAACAATAGAAATACAGATTTACGGAAGGTACAAATAAGTGTGTACAGGAAAACTATCGTTTAGAAATCCACGGACTCAAAGAAGCAAGATTCATTTTGACCCAGTGGCGCCACCTTCAGGCAGATGTTGCTGAAATGCGATACCGACTGGCGTCTTGTCGCAAGGAATGCATATGCCGAATTTCGGAAGTATCCAACAAAGCGTTAGGAAGTAATCATTCGAACAGACATGCACGGACATGCACGGACACATAGAAGCAAGAACCATTTTGACCCAGTGGCGCCACCTTCAGGCAGATGTTGCTGAAATGCGATATCGACTGGCGTCTTGTCGCAAGAAATGTGTATGCCGAATTTCGGAAGAATCCAACAAAGCGTTAGAAAGTAATCATTCGAACAGACATGCACGGACATCCACGGACATCCACGGACACATAGAAGCAAGAACCATTTTAAAGTCCCCCAGCCGCACAACGCGGCTGGGGACAACAAAAGTCCCAGTTGAGTTTGACGTTAAAGGAAAGCTTGGTACAACATAGCATCCTCTCTGAAAACATTTTGTTTCACACATGTGAGTGATTAGTATAGACGATGATTCCAAATGTATAAATGGCGAAAACGCTACAGATATAAAATTTATATAAATACGTATTTTTATGGTTTAAATGTGTCTCTATGATTTGGGAATGAACGTAATACTACATACTAATGCATACATATAATTCAAACTATAAATATCTGTAAACGTATATGTACCACAGAATATACCACAATTGAATTATTCCCCAAAAGTTCATAATGCAACAAATCCTACGAACAATATACCTGGTTGAAAAGCTAAAGCATAAATAATTATAGCATTGAAATACAAATGTAGTTTAGAAGATTTTGTCACTTACAGGGTCAAATCTGTTTACTCTTCACTATTCCCATTTTCAATAATGCACTGGCATTCTCAGTAAAATATTAATCTAAACAATTCTGGACTTGAGCAAAATTCAGGATTAACCTTTAACACTATATAGAGCTGCCTCCAATACAATCGGCAGGTGCACTGAGACAGCGGTTCACCGCAGTTCGTTACTCCAGTCTCTTTCCTGTGAAATATTTTCAGCCCGAAGTTGCCAAATGTATCACAAATGTAAGCTTAATGGCACATTGACGGAATAATTTGACCCAAATTTATCATATTTATACCAGTTAAAAACATATGAAAGAGAGTGGTTGAACGAACACTTTGAACCACTGTCTCCATGGTCTCAATGCACCTGCCGGTGCTATCGGCGCAGCTCTATTGTTAAAGAATTAACTTGAATTTTGTGCAAGTCCGGAATTGTAGCTATTCCTTCGTCTTCAAACTCCATAACAGATCACATAAGACAGAATGCATATAGCTTGAACCATATATGTGAATCAGTGATTCGTCGGTATTGTATCGAAACAACTGAAATGGGTAATAGGATTGAAAGTATTTTCATGGAAATGTGACTCGAAGAAGAGCCCAGACGGATACTGCAAGATGGTCAGTTTGTAACCATACCTCGATAAGCGTTTTATTTATGGGTTGGTGGCAACTGTTTGTTGAGAGGAATGAGCCAAGATCCAATTTCCTGAAATGGTCTTCTGACAACTTGACGAAAAAAAATAACATTTTCAAACTGTAGCCCTCGCCTAACTATTTCAAAAAGATAGCTTTACAGTCTGGCCGCCAAATGTCATGGTTATTGAAAGTGTCAATCACAGGAAACGCTCAGAATCCTACACTCTCAAAATGAAAATGTTTCGAGGATGGACAACATTATACAAAGTGTTATATTTGTAACACTTTCATCAAGTGTTGAAAATAACTGGGGGGTTTTTCAACATTATAGTTCTGTGTCAGGAGCAATACAAACACTTTACAATGCTGAATTTAACACTTGTAAAGTGTTGTATTGCTCCTGATACCTCACTATAATGTTGGATATATCACTGATATATACAGTGTAGGCTATCCTGTCGTTCTTTGGTTCATTTTTTTTACTTCCGTCCGTGTCCTCTGTCCATTGTCCATTTAAATCGACCAAGTTCTGTACTTAAATCAAGCCAATAACGAGAAGACCGACGATCGTCATCAGTTGAACGTTTTTTCCAATGGACACTCCTTGTCCAGTCTGGCCGTTTGAAGCAGAACATCCAGGTGGTTTTTGTGACACAACCAGGGCAGTAAAGACATCGGTAACCTTATCGCCACACGTATTCCTTAAATTAGTAGCATAACAAGCGACTAACTGGTCGTTGTAGGTGCAAAGAGCCTTGACAATCTCATCAGCTAACCATGCCCTTCCGTAACTGTAGGCCTTCACTTTCAGTGATTCCAGCTCGCTCTTGTATTTCCCGTACTCCACATTGACACACGTTGTCACCAAGCCGATTTGTTTGTCAATACAAGCTTCGTTGTTGATCAGAACGTCGGAGTTGTTGCAAAAGTATTTCAAGGAGGTTCGAAACGAACTCAGATCAATAGCTTTAGCTATGAATCGGTTGATCGTCGGGTTTTCTCTCGCACAATCCCCAAACAACTTTTCGAGGCAGTCCACAACTCTTGTTGCCGAACTTTGGCAGAAAGACTGTAGAGCTATTGGAGAAAAGCCGGTCGATAGATCCATAACTTTGGAAAAAGGAGAAAAGCAGTGCACGACCAGCCGCTCTGCTTGCGGCCCGGTCCTCGGACAGGTCCCATACACATGGCGCCATCCATTAAGGGTTAATAGGACAAATACAGCAAAAACTGCACCGCTCTTCATATTTGTCCTTGTATGATCCACAACTTGCCAAAACTAACGAGGTGAGCTTAATCGTAATTTGCCTTGGATCGGCACGTCTAGATCACATTTACGCAGGTGGAAATGCAACTGAAGGCTATGTAGTCACTGGACCTGAACTAAGGAAACGTTTTTACAATAGAATAAATTGTGTTCAGTTGCATTGACAATATTGTTCAACCTGCGTAACTTGTGGATCGGATAACAGCTTCTTTATAGAAGTGTTTTAAAATAGGTCCGATAAGTTAGACTGCTGTGACGAATTAAGACTCCCTATTTGGTAGATAAACTATACTCAACAAGCCCCACAAGATGGTGTAATGGGTTTGTCTCTATGTCGCCAGGGGGGGGGGGGGAGGGGCTGATCTGAATCGCAGTCTGTTAAATATAAGAACTTCTATAACGAATTAAGACCCTATATTTGGTACATTAACTATACCCAACAAGCCCGACAAGATTCCACAATTAGTTTGTCTCTTCGCCGCCAGGGGGCACTGATCTGAAAGAGAATGGTTGAACGAAACACTTTTAACCACTGTCTTAATGCACCTGCCGGTGCTATCGGCGCAGCTCTATTGTTAAAGAATTAACTTGAATTTTGTGCAAGTCCGGATATAGCTATTCCCCCGTCTTCAAACTCCATAACAGATCACATAACACAGAATGCATATATCTTGAACCATATATGTGTATCAGTGATTGGGCGCACTGTTTGTCGGTATTGTATCGAAACAATTTAAATTAGTGATATAGGATTGAAAGTATTTTCATAGAAATGTGACTCGAAGAAGAGCACAGAGAGATACTGCGTGTAACGGTAGTGATTCTCGCAAGGAACGAAGACAACAAGTTGTTTCTGGTTTTCACAGAAACCGTTTAGTTTTGAAGATACATAGTCGCAATCGTACAAACTGAACTTCGCAGGTGGCTCCGTAAAACTGTGAACAATAGAAATACAGATTTACGGAAGGTACAAATAAGTGTGTACAGGAAAACTATCGTTTAGAAATCCACGGACTCAAAGAAGCAAGATTCATTTTGACCCAGTGGCGCCACCTTCAGGCAGATGTTGCTGAAATGCGATACCGACTGGCGTCTTGTCGCAAGGAATGCATATGCCGAATTTCGGAAGTATCCAACAAAGCGTTAGGAAGTAATCATTCGAACAGACATGCACGGACATGCACGGACACATAGAAGCAAGAACCATTTTGACCCAGTGGCGCCACCTTCAGGCAGATGTTGCTGAAATGCGATATCGACTGGCGTCTTATCGCAAGGAATGTGTATGCCGAATTTCGGAAGAATCCAACAAAGCGTTAGAAAGTAATCATTCGAACAGACATGCACGGACATCCACGGACATCCACGGACACATAGAAGCAAGAACCATTTTAAAGTCCCCCAGCCGCACAACGCGGCTGGGGACAACAAAAGTCCCAGTTGAGTTTGACGTTAAAGGAAAGCTTGGTACAACATAGCATCCTCTCTGAAAACATTTTGTTTCACAGATGTGAGTGATTAGTATAGACGATGATTCCAAATGTATAAATGGCGAAAACGCTACAGATATAAAATTTATATAAATACGTATTTTTATGGTTTAAATGTGTCTCTATGATTTGGGAATGAACGTAATACTACATACTAATGCATACATATAATTCAAACTATAAATATCTGTAAACGTATATGTACCACAGAATATACCACAATTGAATTATTCCCCAAAAGTTCATAATGCAACAAATCCTACGAACAATACCTGGTAGAAATGCTAAAGCATAAATAATTATAGCATTGAAATACAAATGTAGTTTAGAAGATTTTGTCACTTACAGGGTCAAATCTGTTTACTCTTCACTATTCCCATTTTCAATAATGCACTGGCATTCTCAGTAAAATATTAATCTAAACAATTCTGGACTTGAGCAAAATTCAGGATTAACCTTTAACACTATATAGAGCTGCCTCCAATACAATCGGCAGGTGCACTGAGACAGCGGTTCACCGCAGTTCGTTACTCCAGTCTCTTTCCTGTGAAATATTTTCAGCCCGAAGTTGCCAAATGTATCACAAATGTAAGCTTAATGGCACATTGACGGAATAATTTGACCCAAATTTATCATATTTATACCAGTTAAAAACATATGAAAGAGAGTGGTTGAACGAACACTTTGAACCACTGTCTCCATGGTCTCAATGCACCTGCCGGTGCTATCGGCGCAGCTCTATTGTTAAAGAATTAACTTGAATTTTGTGCAAGTCCGGAATTGTAGCTATTCCTTCGTCTTCAAACTCCATAACAGATCACATAAGACAGAATGCATATAGCTTGAACCATATATGTGAATCAGTGATTCGTCGGTATTGTATCGAAACAACTGAAATGGGTAATAGGATTGAAAGTATTTTCATGGAAATGTGACTCGAAGAAGAGCCCAGACGGATACTGCAAGATGGTCAGTTTGTAACCATACCTCGATAAGCGTTTTATTTATGGGTTGGTGGCAACTGTTTGTTGAGAGGAATGAGCCAAGATCCAATTTCCTGAAATGGTCTTCTGACAACTTGACGAAAAAAAATAACATTTTCAAACTGTAGCCCTCGCCTAACTATTTCAAAAAGATAGCTTTACAGTCTGGCCGCCAAATGTCATGGTTATTGAAAGTGTCAATCACAGGAAACGCTCAGAATCCTACACTCTCAAAATGAAAATGTTTCGAGGATGGACAACATTATACAAAGTGTTATATTTTTCAAGTGTTGAAAATAACGGGGGGGTTTCAACATTATAGTTCTGTGTCAGGAGCAATACAAACACTTTACAATGCTGAATTTAACACTTGTAAAGTGTTGTATTGCTCCTGATACCTCACTATAATGTTGGATATATCACTGATATATACAGTGTAGGCTATCCTGTCGTTCTTTGGTTCATTTTTTTTACTTCCGTCCGTGTCCTCTGTCCATTGTCCATTTAAATCGACCAAGTTCTGTACTTAAATCAAGCCAATAACGAGAAGACCGACGATCGTCATCAGTTGAACGTTTTTTCCAATGGACACTCCTTGTCCAGTCTGGCCGTTTGAAGCAGAACATCCAGGTGGTTTTTGTGACACAACCAGGGCAAAAAAGACATCGGTAACCTTATCGCCACACGCATTCCTTAAATTAGTATCATAACAAGCGACTAACTGGTCGTTGTAGGTGCAAAGAGCCTTCACAGTCAGAAAAATGGTGTTAATTAACACTAACATGCAGCTTCGCAAAAAGATCGAGCCCTTTAGGGTGGCACATCATTTGAGGTTGCACATCATTGAAAAGACAATACATAAAAATATGGTTTCTATATCAGTGATGTTGAGGTTGGATTAAAAGAAACCATATTATAAAACTTGAAATAAAGATTACATTTCTTTTTCAAAGTAAGCATATACAGCGCATAGTTAGGGACAATTGACTGCAATTTGGACCACGGAACTTCTTGGTGTAACTTTGTGTCATGATACGTGAATTATATAATCCCTTTTCTGACAGAGCTATTAACAATGTAATAGTTGGAGTAGAGGTATCATTTACAGTATGGAAAGGGACACCAGCCTTGTGGGTGAACCCTCCCATTTGTATGCAAATACAAGAATATAATGACAAATGTTTTCAATCATACATGTGTAATGCTACATAATAATGTGCACTGGTAAAACTGGGACACCACAAACTCAGTTTTAATTAATATAATAAGTTAAATGTGTGGACCCAAATATGGTTCATGTAAAAGCTTTAAGCTAAATCATATGATTTGGAATAGAATGATTTGATAGCAAAATTGAAGGGAATTTTGTCCTTCATTTAAGGCGACACGAAATTCAAAACTGATAGAGGTTCAGTACTGCGGGATTCCCCCGCCAGGTTATTTAATATTGTACTTCTGAAACAAAATAATGTCATCAGACTACATGTATTACTATAAGTAATTACTATAAAGTATATATTGTTGATCATTTGTTGTGTGTGTGTATATACGATGTACACTACATCTCATATCTAATAGTAGGTTACTTTCACATATAAGAGATATAAAATTTGAAATATGAAGGTATGGGGTCGGGCAATGCATTGAATAAGTGTAGAATGATGTAAGCTCCCAGAATATATGAGGGTTTATGAGAGATAGAGGGTGTGGCTCTATGCCGATATTTTAGAAAGGCAAATATATATTAAGTCAATCAACTATAGCAGTGGAAGTAAATATACCATTGACTGTATATAGCTACTAAAATATAACATCCGAATACAAAATTAAAACTGTATGATCCTCTCTAAAGAAATTTGAGTGAAAAGTTCACTCAAGTAGGATTGGAAGTTCATCCCACGCAAGTTGAGTTGATAACACACTCAAGTTGGGTGAAGTTGATTTCACTCAATTTCACTCAACTTGAGTGGAATTCGCCCACTCAAGTGCTTGAGTGGGAGGAATTTCCACTCTTACTTCGGTGAAATTTTACTCAAGTTTTTTTAGAGAGTAATATATACCCAATAATAATAGCTTAGAAACAAAAGCCCTGAAATTAATCGGTATCTGATGTACATATACATGCATCGTTTGTGCGATATCGCATAACTAAAATCAAAGCTATTACAACAAGCAGCCAGAGGATGCTAAGTCCCCCGCCGAAATGGCAGCAATATTTTTTAGCATTGTTGGTCTCGAGGAGATATACATGAGGGAGGCAACTGCTATACATCATAGGAGTTGGATGCGGAAGGGTCTTTCTGCCTTCCCAAGTTTTAAAATCAACTCAGAACGGTTGACTGAACATTTTTTTGCTTCTGTAAATTAGCTTCCATGCAATGAAGCATGGAAATTATGTAACCGAGAAGCGACTCCAAGTGACATCTCAAGGCATATTATCTGAAAACCAAATTTGACGAGAAGCTGAATGCATCCTCAACCTATTGTCTGGGAACCAAATTTTAAATTTGCCACCAGGTATCGCCACCTGTATAGGTGCAAGTGGGCGAAATGCAATCCCAAGGATCATCTCATGACCTGGTGTATCAGGTACAAACTTCGGGAAGAATCTGAAAAGGGGTTATTGCCCGGAGACCAAATTTAGATTTGTATGCACAAGTGTGCGAAACACAATCTCAAGTGACATCTTATGGCACATGAATACCAAATTTGAGAAGAATCCGATGAGCAGTTATCAAATTGCCAGAAACAAATTTCAGATTTTTCCACCAGGTGTCGCCACCAGTATGCAGAAGCAGGTGAAATACAATCTCAAGGGACATATCATGGCATGGTATCTGCATACCAAATTGGAGAAAAATCTGATAAGCGAAATCAAATTTAGATTTGACACGAGGTGGTGCTACCTGTAAGCACAAGTGGGCGAAACGCAATCCCAAGCGACATCATATGTCATGATATATTCATACCAGATTTAAGAACAATCTGACGAGCGGTTCTCAAGTTATTACCCGGAAACAAATCTGGTATTTCGCCACCAAGTGGCACCACCTGTAAGTAAAAGTGAGCGAAACGCAATCCGACGCAACATCTCCTGGCATGATCCTGCCACCTATGAGCAGATCGACAAGAAAAATAATACTAAGTGAAACCTTCAGGTAAGGTACATGTATACCAAACTTGGAAAGAATTCATTCAAGTATTAAAAAGTTATTGTCCGAAACATAATTTTAAATTT
>JAVTVY010012238.1:0-51176 GCA_036873755.1 Hanleya hanleyi | reverse complement strand
AACCGGTATTCATTACATAAGTCTGTTGATGCATCGACGATGTATACCAAATTTTACATCGAACATTTGAAAATTATCTGAGATAGAGATCCCTAATGATTTAGCATAAATTAAAGATGGCCGCCCATCCTTCCCACCACTCAGAGAAACTGATGTGGTTATTCATTGCAAGTCTCTTGATACATAGATTCTGTATACCAAGTTTCATATAGAACACTGAAATGGTATCAAAGATAAACATCATTAAAGATTTTGCATAAATTAAACATGGCCACCAAGGTTTCCGCCCAAGCAGAAAAACCAGAACTGTCTATTGATACATCGATGATGTATACCAAATTTTACATTGAGCACTTGGACCGTATCAGAGATATAGATCACTAATGATTTCGCATAAATTAAAGATGGCCGCCCATCCTTCCCGCCACTCAGAGGAACCGATGTGGTTATTCATTGCAAGTCTCTTGATACTCGATGCTGGATACCAAGTTTCATATAGAACACTGAAATGGTATCAAAGATATATATCATTGAAGATTTTGCATAAATTAAAGATGGCCGCCAAGGTTCCGCCCAATCAGAAACACCAGAACTCTCATTTATCGTAAGTCTATTGATGCTTCGATGATATATACCAAATTTTACATCGAGCACTCGGACAGTATCAGAGATAGAGATCATTAATGATTTTGCATAAATTAAAGATGGCCGCCCATCCTTCCCGCCACTCAGAGGAACTGATGTGGCTATACATTGCAGATCTCTTGATACATCGATACTGTATACCAAGTTTCGTATAGAACACTTGAATGGTATCAGAGATATATATCATTGAAGATTTTGCATAAATTAAAGATGGCTGCCAAGGTTTTCACCGAATCAGGGAAACTGGTTTGGTCATTCCTTTGAAGTTTCTTGATGCATCGATGATCTATACCAAGTTTCACACTGAAGAGAGAAATGGTACCTAAGATACACAAGATTAATGATTTCGCATAAATTAAATATGGCCGCCAAAGTTTCCAACCAATCAGGTCCAGATTCAATAGGGTTCTGGGTCATGAGCATATGGATGTGCAGTGCAAGTTTGGGGTGCCTAGGGTAAGTCGTTCTAAAGATATCTTGGTAACAAGAAAGCTGTGATGGTTTCGCATAAATTAAAGATGGCCGCCAAAGTTTCTAACCAATCAGGTCCAGATTCAATAGGGTTCTGGGTCACAAGCATACGGATGTGCACTGCAAGTTTGGTGTGCCTAGGGTAAGTCATTCTGAAGATATCTTGGTAACGAGAAAGGTGTGACGGACAGACGGACGGACGGACAGACGTACATGACGACGACAATACCCTTCGGCCAAATTTTGGCCGAGGGGTAAAAATGTCAGCAAAAATTTTTTGCAATTTTTTCTACACGATCAAACCGGCGTTCCGCCTGTGCATCATTGTCTCTCAAGCATGCTGCCATTTTGGCTCGATTCATCTCAGCGCGTCACATCACCTAGGCCTCGCCGCTCTCTAGCGGGGAAGGCGAAAATATAATGACATTGCATGGAGATATATTACAAACCAAGCCTTTCTTACATTGGAATGATTATAATTTGACAGGAATAGGAACTGAACGTCGTGATATGACTGAAATAGTGTTGAAAGACTAATAAACTCACTCCAATTTACTATGCCCCCCCCCCTCTAATTAGAGGGGGGGCATATAGCGATCGCTTTGTCCGTCCGTCCATCTGTCCGTCTGAGTTTCTTCTCCGCGCGATACCTCGGTTAATATTTGATGGACAGGATTGAAACTTGCATGGAATGTGGCCAGTACCTCGTAGTTGTGCAGCGTAGAGTTTTTTCCGAGTTCCGGTATAATTTTCAAGAGTTATGGCCCTTTTTCTGAAATCTCTGTGAATGGGACTTGTCCGGGCTGGATCTTGGTTAAAATTGTATGGACAAGGATGAGATTTGCATGATATGTGGTCAGTGCCCCACAGTTGTGCAACGTAAAGTTTCTCCCTGTTTCGCTTATATTTTGAAGAGTTATGGCCCTTTGTTCCTGAAATCTCTGTGAATTGGAACTTGTCCGGGCTGGATCTCGGTTAATATTGTATGGACAATTATGAAATTTTCAGGATATGTGGTCAGTGCCCTGTAGTTGTGCAGTGTGAAGTTTCTCCGCCTTTCGCATATATTTTCAAGAGTTATGGCCCTTTTTTTCTACAAATCTTTGTGAATTGAGACTTGTCCAGGCTGAATCTCGGTTAATGTTGTATGGACAATTAAGAAATTTGCAGGATATGTGGTCAGTGCCCTGTAGTTGTGCAGCGTGAAGTTACTCCGCGTTTAGCTTATATTTTCAAGAGTTATGGCCTTTTTTTCTTGAAATCTTTGTGAATTGGGATGAAGTTTCTCTGCTTTCGGTTATATTTTGAAAAGTTATGATCCTTTGTTTATCAAACCTAAGTGAATGGGATATATACAATTGAGCAATCTCTGATTGCTTCCTTCCTGTGTTGCATCAGCCTCACTGTGCAAAAGTTCTTCTCTGATGCGTTTGGAGTAAAATCCTGCCGACCGACGTTATGCTCCCACTGTTTCAGTACATCTGGTTTCAACATTGGGAACCAATGAAATGTCACTGTCTTTGGAAGTTTGGATTCCCAGTTCTGTTAGAACAGTCAAACACCACACACTGCGGCATAATGCCCGTGTATTTGCAGAATATTGGCACACTACCACTATCAAATTATAACAGTATACAAAATATAAACCTGCAGTCCCGAGAGCTTCTCATACTTTAACGTACAGGGCGGAAGTGAGTATGAACCCGGCTGATATCACACAGCGATGCGCACAATGTTTTTGCCATTTATGATTGGTTAAAATAGACGCAAGCCCTTGTAATAGCGGCACTTATGCATCTGTCCACAGACTCCAGTTTTTGAGGTTTCAATATGAATAGATCAGTGGTAAAAAAACTGCAAAAATATTTGCTTACATTTTTGAACACGGGAGAGATAGATCTTGCGTTCAGTGAATACATTTGTCACATGTTTTCTTCTCCTTTAAAGGAGATGGTACGATAAGGCAGCATACTGGCCTGTGTGTGGTGCGGTTGAAATCGAAAAAATAAAATATTTTGAACTTCGATCAACCAGAAACCTGTAAAAACCGACACTATAATCCGGTCCCACACTAGTCGGTATACACAGGTTTCATTGTGTATCAATACGTGGATAATCACGAAAATTTCATATTTTAAACCATATGTGCAAATGAAAACAAAAGGGTTTTCAGTCCATTAGACTTAATTTTACTTCTGATACCATCCTAAACAAAGGAGATGGTACGATAAGGCGGTATTTTGACCTATATGTGATGCGGCTGAAATCGATAAAATCAAACGTCCTAAAAATAATTGTGTTTAAAGGTGAAATGCAAAGGTTTTCATCTTTTTCTTTTTGTGTTCTTTGTGGGTTAGTTAATGTTGGAACTATCAATCTACTTACTTCTTTTGGTTTTGTTTGAAGTATCTTGTCTCTTAGTAGCTATAGGAAAGTACTTCAAAGTTGTTATTTCAAGCCCGGCCGATTTCAGGAAGGAAATCAGCATTGATTATCTGCCCTTGTTTCACGCTAGTTTGTGACGTCACATCAGACCACCTCGCCGGACGTCAATACATGTAACGTTCAGTCCTCTGGAGACTGATCTGACGTGACGTCACAATCAAGGAAAGATAAATGATGCCGGTTTGCAAATCGGAATTCCGCTGGGCTTGGGGTACCAACTCTTTAGAGAGCTTCTAGTAGACAAACTACTTCAAATTAAACCAAGCGAAGTGGACAGACTGATATTTCTATTATTATTCAACTTATTAAAAATATAAAAAGAATCTAAAAACCTTTGCATTTCACCTTTAATATAATGGTGAGAGAAACGTTCTAGCTCATTGCGCTATGATTATAGTTATGACATGAAGTTGAAATTTGCAGCATGTGCTGTTGCATCAAAAAAGGGTATAAATCAAGTCATTCTAACACACATTAAGACATGAAGGACCCCTTGGACCAAAACGCCATTTAACCTGGTGATGTGCGGTGGCATTATATCTCCACTGCTGGAAACTTGTTTTGGTCCATGTGTGTTTGAATGATCCATTTTTCACGAAATAGCACGTGCTGCAGATTTCAATTTCATGTCATAACTATAATCATAGGGCAATCGAGCTAGAACTTTCATATATTGTGTACAAAAATATTCTCTTGCCGTTGCATTAAAACACAATTATTTTTAGGCCTTATTGACCATCTCCTTTTCAGTTCAGTGTTTTAGGTACATGAATGATAATGGACCATGCCAGTGCGAATGAATCCCTGATGTGTCATGCAGCCTTAGCCAATCCTAGCTGCTAGCAAACTTACAACATCCAAACAGGGTTGTCTCCTGTTACGCCATGTCGATTCTCCCTGCCTTCATTCACTTAACTTCTTGCCCTGTACCAAAACATCATTTCACAAAACCGGATTCTTATCAGCCAAACAGTCCTTATCAACATACTAATAAATACTAAGATATTTAATTTTTCAGATGTGAATGTGTATGAGCATTTAATTCCAAAATACCAACATTGCCGTCTTTTCTTTTCTTTTCTTTTCTCTGCCGTTTACCCCTGAATGCGCTGCAGTTAATTAAATCTGGTTAATTCAATTTGTTGCAATACAGAGCGGTTTGAATAATCTCACACTTTTAATCTTCGTCAAAGGCTAAATGGCTTGATGATAACACACTGTGCAGAGAATGCCAGAGCATTTTTTCGCCCCCAGTGAGTGACTGGAGGTAGGGTAACTGACATAACAAGGGGAGATAACCCTGTTTGAAGGTTGGCGAACTTACAGTTAAAGCCCAGCAAAAAAAAAAAAAGGTTAAAGCCCAGCACGATCACTTTATACTGATCCTGATACAAAACAGTAACCTTTTATCAAATATAGAAAAGAAAAATACAAACCTGAACTCGGAATTGTGGGATACATTTCGGCGATGAAAATTTTGTAGAATTGGGACCAGGTGGTGCAATAACGAAACAGAACAGCACTTCCTGAAAAAATAAAATAACTCGACTTGACTGGTAAGCTTATTCTGCAAAGAAAATGCTAGTTTACAGTGAACTCCATTTAATGGGCTGTTCATATGTCAAATAATGTTGGCAGGTAGGTCATCAGTGGTGACTGAGTGGAATAGCTAGCTGTAAATGAATCAATACAGACAATGATAAATACAGCAAAATAAAACTCTCTAATTTCTGATCATAGAGCCAAATTTAAAATATACTCTGTTTGAGGTAAAGAGGTGAAATGCAGAGAAACTTCATGCTGCACAACTGCAGGGCAAATTTCATAATTGTTCATACAATATTAAAACCAAGATCCAGCCCGGACAAGACCCAATTGACGGAGATTTCAGGAACAAAGGGCCATAACTCTTGAAAATATAAGTTAAATGCAGAGAAACTTTACGCTGCAAAACTATGGGGCACTGGCCAAATATCATGCGAATTTCATACTTGTCCATACAATATTAACCAAGATCCAGCCCGGACAAGTCCCATTCTAGGAGATTTCAGGAACGGAGGGCCATAACTCTTGAAAATATAACCGAAACTCAAAAAAAAAACTTTATGCTGCACAACTACGAGGCACTGGCCACATTTCATGCAAGTTTCAATCCTGTCCGTCGAATATTAACTGAGATATTGCACGGACAAGAAATTTGAACGGATAGATGGACAAGACGGACAGACGGATGGAAAGACGGACAAAGTGATCACTATATGCCCCCCTCTAAAATAATGAGGAGATAGAATAGAACTTAACATTCCAGCATGTCCAGGGTCACACGGTTACCTTAGCTACGTTCTCGGTGATTCTGTTCAAGCCAGACAGTGATGTCCACGTCAAAGATCTGCTGAGATATGCTGGGTCGTCACGTAATGTCTGATCGTCCACCATCTTCACCACAACGGAATAATTTGCATGATAAAATGGAGGTCCCTCTTTGTATAAGACTGAAAATACATGATTATACAATTCAGTAAGTTTATTGTTTATGCGGTTATGGCTCACAATAATTCTTCTAGCAATTCAATCACCCCCGTTTTAGGAATGAAATTCAATCGGCTGTTCTAATAAATTTGACCACTTTCTAAAATCATTGAAATAATAAAGAAATAATGGATTATCTGCATGATTTTGGACCATTTTGTCAACTTCTTGTTCTAATAAATTTGATCACCCTCGGATTTTATGGCGAGAAATTTCACTTCCTGTGATTGTAGTATTAGAGGCATTTTTTTTTTCAGCAATAAAGAAGTTAGAATAGCTTTCTGTTATTAGAGCCCCGTGAGGCTCCCGGGGATTGACCTGGGGTGTCTTTGGGCACACTCCAGATCATGGTAAGAATAGGTCTCAGCTCCTCAGAGAGCTTGTCGTAAGAGGCGACTAACTGGGGCACCAGTGGAGATGCCGGGTGAGAAAAGGAATAGGATCCTATCCGTGTGATTTCTGGGTGTGAAAAGGAATAGGAACGAACATCGTGACCTGACTGAAAGTGTTGAAAGCGACGTTAAATCATATTAATCACTCGAAAGCGATGTTACATCATATTAATCACTGACACTCAGTGTTACTAGACATGTTAGAGGGATTACCGTAACTCAGGTCGGGAAGCTATTAGAACGAGGCCGCCATTAGTTCCGTGGTGTGAGATCTTGGGTTAATGTGGAATCTTTGCATCATTATCCACCCAATGATATTAAAGAACATGTGTAAGTGTGAATTCTGAATAAATACATGTAGTTAATATTTTACTAATAGTTAATATTTAAATTATAATAAAGGTTGAATAAAATTAATCTCTGGTTGCACAGGTACTTTTTTGAAAAAAATGATGAGGGACTACTTTCATATCTTCAGGCCTGCAAGTGACTCACAGTGAGAATATAAGAGAAAATATAGGAGGAAATTTGCCAAAATATAGGAGAAATATAGGAATTTTCTTCATAAAATATAGGAAATAAACGATTGTCAGGTCTCTACTATATTGTATGTTCCAAACTTGGTAGTTTTCTGGCTTAATCAAATTATTTCCGGTCATAGTGGTGGTGACTGAGGAGATCCGTTCTGCTGCTTGGTGCAACAAAGAGAGATTGAAATATTAAACATTTATAAATAATGTTAGTGTTTGTTATCAAATCAAACCTGTTATCACTTAAATGCCAATATCCTCCATTTGGAGATCTCCTGCAAACAAAATTATCTCCCTTGATCGCTGCGTCGATTGTCCGCCAGGTGGCGTGCTCTCCGCGCATGTCCATCACTCTTTTTCCCATGTTGAGCAAGACCTGTTTTGAGTCAAGGCCGAGCAAAGAGGGGAGGGTGGGTTGGGCAAATCAACGTTGATAACAGGTTTGATTTGATAAAAAACACTAACATTATTTATAAATGTTTAATGTTTGTGTCTCAAATCTTCACCTGTTATCACTTAAATGCCAGACTCCCAACAGAGGAGGTTGGGTAGCCGGCCTTGTGACTTGCTTTTGGATTAAGCGGAGCACGCCTTGTTCTGATTTTGTAAATCTAATATGCCCAGTAATATCCTGATAATTCCCGTGTCGTATAGAGGCGTAGGGAGTTCGAGGTATTACAAGTAATGCGGCGAGAGGTGGACTCTGTTCCTACCCTTTGCTCGCATACTTGGCTAGATAATCAGATGCCATCGTGATGCCTTGAAGTCCCTTCGTCTCCGGCATGGTCTGTCCTCTATGCTTGTGGAATTGTCGGGATCTTGCTTGCTTGATCGGCGCCCCCCCCCCCTTTTTTGATAGGAGTGGTAGACTATACCCTGGGCTGTAGCTATAGGTCCAGTGTAGTCATCCTATCTGTCTGTACAGACATGTCTGAAGATAGCAATCAGCATGAGTTGAATTGATCGTCCAAGCGCAGGTGTCAACAGTATCGTTCAACGATAAGTTTTCCCCAAAGTGGCCCGGACGTCACACTGGCTCTAATCTTGTGAGACGATGTCTCCATAAAGGAGAAGGAGCGTTGATGGCGAGTTGGTTAAACCAGTCGGCAGTCTTCTTCAACCCAGACGGTGATCATGGACTAGTGATGTCCGCTGATGGGTCTGTTCGAATTGATGAGAGAGGAAGACAGCTGGAACCCCTTGTCGGTTCTATAAAGAGTGCTCCAGGCCTCTGACTGGATATAAAAAACCTCTTCTCCTCCAGCAGGTACACGAAATCTGTTAGCGCTGGAATCTGGTACAGTCTTTGGACGTCTGGTCCCTGACGTGTGGAATCGTTCTAAATGACGAAATCCAGGATGGGATGAAAGGATCTGGTTGACCAGTCTGTCATCCCTGTCAAGGAACTAGGTTCTACTGCGCAATGCTCTGATTGCGTAGTGAAGACTGTCATGGAGCTGTCTTGCAGGACAGGATCTTGACTGCAGTTGGTAGAACTGGTTTGAATGGCAGGCGTAAGAATGCCCTAGTACCACATCCAGGTCTCCTTGGGTGGTAATTGATGTGTTCGGCGAGACTGTAAGGTGAAGACCATCGAAAGCCGAAATGCTGGAATGTAGTCGGTTCCGTGGGTGAACTTGACAACCCTGGATGATGCTGAGTGATACCCCTGTGTACTGCTTGACTGAGATTCCCTGCCCTGATACAGATGCAGAAGGAAAAACCAGCTGTTGCTGGAACAGAAACAGTGTTGGCCACAGGTCCTCTACTATAGTACATTCTCCGGGCTTGATGCGACTGTACAGTAAATAGTAGCTTGCTGCTGTCATTGTCTGTACAATTGGTCCTGGAGAAAAACCCTGGTCTGCAAGGAAAATCTGGACCGTAGCAGACGTGGGGGTTCGGCCGTTGCGGGTCCCGGTGCCTCCGTGGAAAAGTGATCTTCCGGTTGTAGTACCTTGTAGGACTTGGAGGAAGCTGTCGGCGGGAACCCTGAAGTGATGTGAAACACATGGTGTTGTGACATGGTATTGCTGATACCATGCTGCTAGGACCAGTGTCGATGTTTCTAGAAGACAGTGACTGGAATCTTGCTCCCCCCCAAACTTGACGCAACTGACGACCGTACTGAACGTTCGTAATCAATGCTGATGTGTTGTACAACCGCAACCTCCAAGAGGGACCGCCTTCTTAGCGTAGATATCCCTAAGGAAGATGATGCGTTGCTTGTCTATCGTGGTATCCATGTGATGTGTCGGCTATCTGTTGCCGGACTAATGGACCCCTCTAAGTTATGAATTCCGCATCGGTGAATGTGAACTTCTATGTGCTCGGTTGAAACTGAATCCGGCATCGCCACTCTGGAAGGGGGTGAAGATGTTCCGGGACGAGCATCCTCAGGAGCAGTTGTAGTTGAGAAACTGTAATGAGGAGTACCTGGAGCTAGCCAAAACTGTGCTAGGTCCCGGGTGAGTAGTAGACTGTAGTTCCATCCAACGGACCTCTGGGTCATGGTGTTGATGGTCTGGTTCTCGGTGCAGGTTCCATATGCCGGAAACCTGCTTGCCGCTTGAATGTAGCCGTACTACATAATCCGTGGGGTCCCTGGAAATATCCCTGGACCGCCATGATCATCGAGGCGAAACTCGAAAAGGGCCTCTGGAAACGTTGAAAAGTGACGACAATCGGGAGTCGGAGTCCCTGTTCTGGAGTCCTAATTCGCATTCCGGATTAGAGATGACTTTATCCTCGTGTCCTATTCCAGTGTCCGGGTCCGTGTTGACTTGGCCTTGGAAGGGACCTCAATGTGAAACTAGGCTTGCCCACTGTAGACTGGATGTCTCACCCCAAAGAAAAACGGGTTAAGTCAAAACCGACTAGCCGTTTCTCCCGAAATAGATTCCCCTGATCATGATGTCGGGTGTAGGTGGAGTCCTAGATTATCCGATGAGGAGTAGGATCCGGCTCTTAGAAGACTGAGGATGATTGTCAGATGAAGTGTCGGGACTTGGAGTAGACCTCACGTAAGGACTGACTTCTTCGACGCTGATCTTCTATATCATCAGGGTCGACCGTTCTACAATCAGGTGAGTGAAGACTCGAAGCTTGGGAAGGATGAAAGGATGACTAGTGGTTTGAAGGTGAAGCTTGAGAACCATCAATTCTGACTGACGAGGTTGCCTCTGTCCCGGTCAGAAGATTCCCTCTTTACCTTGGAACTGTCCTTTCTTGTAAGGGCGAACACCACTCTGAGCATCTAGCTTGGGTTGTCCGAGTTCTGACCGGAGAAAACCTCCGTGTCGACCTCCTCTGTTAAGAGTCGATAAGGCGCCGAAGAATTCCATCTTGGGCCGTGAAAAGGTCAAGGATCCCTCTTATGCTTCATGTCTGGATCCTGAATCACCTTGGAAATAGCCGTCAGGAACCAATCAGAGTATGATGTAATTCTGTGTTGTGTCAGCATCATATTATAACAGAGCCATAACACATACATGTACATATGCAATGTACTCCAATTATGCAATATGCAATTCAACTAATTCCATTATTATTTAATGTTTGTTTATTATGAATTAGCATTATAAGTAATGTTAAATTACTCTATATGCAAGCTGTAATATTAGTTCTTTTAAATGTATGCACTTAATAAGAATTATGTGACACATGTTAAAACTAGGATTTAAGGGTATGAATATTGATTTTGTAAATAAGATGTTTTGATAACAGTTTGATTAGTCCATAACTCTTGAGGTAGACATTCAATTAGTGTTGTCAGAGAAGTTCTGACCAGCTGTTGCAAAGACAGGAACCAGGTGTCAATTATAGTCAGACTGTCATTTTACTCTAAGATAATCCTCTGTTGTTATTAGGTAAGACTCCCTACTATTATTGGAGATGTCATGTAGAATGAACAGGATAACCGATAGACATGTCAAGACATTAGAATTACTTATATAATAGTCAAACAGTGTTTGTGATTGTTAGGAATCACTACCTGGAGGTATAGCTAAAACTCCAATGATATAAATATTGGTCAGTATGAAATTAAGTCAGTTCACTTTTAGAATTCATCTTGGCATGCGACTTTGCAGCGCCAAGGCAGTTAGTTTGTAAGTTATATAGGTAACACTTGTAAATGTAGATTGCTATATGTACTAACATATAGTTTCTGTAATAACTGGAAGTGCTGTATAATTGTGTAGATTGGAATTAATATTATGTCAAAGTTAGATAATTAGATTAGGGTAAATAAAGCTAGGTTGTGTTATATTTAACATGGACTACGACTTACTTATTAATGTGATAACCAGCGAGCCAACCTGGTTATAGATGGTGGAGAACCCGGGCTGTATAATTGTGTAGATTGGAATTAATATTATGTCAAAGTTAGATAATTAGATTAGGGTAAATAAAGCTAGGTTGTGTTATATTTAACATGGACTACGACTTACTTATTAATGTGATAACCAGTGAGCCAACCTGGTTATAGATGGTGAGAACTCCGGCCTGTAATCTTCTTAGATTGACAGACTTTCCCAGTAAAACTGCTCTTAGCTCCCCAAACTAAGAGATTTCATACCGGAATGTATGATGTCATCGGAATTTCAACGAATGGTGAACACCCAAGGAAAAACAACAGAAGAATGATTAGACGAAGATGAAATAATTCAAGCCGCCTTTGATGACTGACAGAACCAGCTAAGGAGCCGGAGTACCAAGAAAGAGTGACAAACACTAAGAGTAAGTATAATCGCCATATGATTTACTAACTAGCTTGTTTTATCTATCTTGTCTTGGAAATTCAAAACTGATTTAAACTTAAACAGTAAAATGGCCAGCTGGAAGTGCAACAAACACAACTGTCAAAAAGTTGGTAGAGCTTACAATAGCATACATTGTCAAGTGAGACCTAACATTTCTCTCACATTACCCCTTGAGAAAAGCTCAGTGCATATCAAGGTTGGCAAGTTAAAAACACATGCTTTAGTCGACACAGGGGCAAGCATCTCTTGCATTTCACAACGGTGTTTGCAGAAAGCCTACCCAAATGCAGTCGCTAATACATGTAATTTACGAGCCATTACAGGTGTTTGTGGTGAAGTTCATTCCGTATTAGGCGTAGTAAATTTACCAATTCAATTTGAAGATCTTGAAGAGCTCAATGGAGAATTTTATGTATTTAAAACATTACACAAAGATGTAATTTTAGGAGAGGATTTCCTAAGGAAATATGATGCAAACATTGATTTTAAAAGGAACAAACTATTGCTTTGCAATGGTCAGTTTAACATTTCCATGGCGACTGAAACAAACAACAAAACATATGGACATAAGGAATCTGGGTGTGCTCAAACAACAGACATTATTCTGGTTAAACCAAAGCGTGAAATAAATTTTCCTGTATATGTACCTGAAGCAGGTGATGGAAATTTGATCTTATTGGAACCAATAGAGTCACTTACAGCAAAATATAGCATTGCAGGTGCGCGCACTGTCGCAAAAGTTAGAAACAAAATGGCTATTTACAAAGTAATGAACCCATCCAACCTTCCTGTCTATATCGAGAAGCATGCAACAATTGCCACATTTCACGTAGTAACACCAGACTCGATTACAACAATGAAACAAGAGAATACGTCAAACAACTCGGCGGATGTAAATTTCATGGAAGGAGACACCAAAAGTGATGCTTACTGTGCTAACCTAGCACGAGACCTAGGAATAACACTAGACGATTCCATACTTACACCCGAGCAAAAGGAATCATTTTTAGCATTTCTTGGTCGTAACCGTGATGTTTTTGCCAAAGATATGAGTGAACTAGGCAAAGCTAGTGCTCATTATCACAGAATTTTCACTAAAACGGAAAAACCGATTTATTCACGTCCATACCGACAAAGCCCCCAGACAAAACAGCGATGTGATGAATTAGTGAAAGAAATGTTAGAAAATAACATAGTTGAACCATCACTATCTGAATGGTCATCCCCTGTAGTGCTTGTGAAAAAGAAAAATGGAAAATATAGATTTGCAGTAGACTATCGCAAGCTGAATGCGATCACAGAACCAATTTCTTTTCCCATCCCATTGTTATCAGATGCTATCGACTCTGTAGCACAGGCAAAGTCTAAAATATTTTCTGTTCTTGACCTGGCAAGTGGTTTTTGGCAAATTCCACTACATGAAGACACGAAACCAAAGACCGCGTTTACGACGGATCAGGGAAGGTTCCAATTCCGAGTTCTTCCGTTCGGAATGAGAAATTCGCCCGCGAGCTTCAGTCTCATGATGTCACAGGTCCTTGCCGGCCTTACTTATCTTCACACGCTATGCTATATAGATGATATTTTATGTCATTCAAACACATTGGATGAACATATGGTCCATCTTGGACAAATTTTCTCTCGCTTACGGGAAGCAAATCTTAAATTACAACCGCCAAAATGTGCATTTGCACAGCGGCAAGTTCCATATCTAGGACACGTGCTAAGTGATCAAGGTATTCATGTGGATGAAGCCAAAGTTCATGCTGTTAAATCATTTCCCAGACCAAAATCACAGAAAGAGGTTCGAAGTTTCCTAGGTTTATGCAATTACTATCGCAAATTTGTACAAAATTATGCTTCAATAGCATCCCCCATGAATCAACTTCTTCAGAAAGATGTTAAATTCAAATGGACCGATGACACTGAAAATTCATTCAAAGCACTCAAACAAGCACTTGTCACAGCCCCTATATTAGCATATCCAGATTTCCAAAAAGAATTCATTATCTCAACAGATGCATCCGATAGTGCAATAGGATATGTTTTAGGACAAAAAGATGAAAAAGGCAATGAACATGCTATAGCCTTTGGCGGGCGATCCCTGCGCGGTAGTGAAAAGACATGGCATATCTCAGAGAAAGAAGGTCTTGGATTAGTTGAATCAGTTCGTGCCTTTCGTCCATACATAGCAAATGCTCACTTTCGTGTTTTCACTGACCACATTGCCCTCACTTGGTTAAACAACATAAAAGCTAACAAAGGTAGACTAGGCAGGTGGGCTCTTGAGCTTCAGGAGTACAATTTCACAATTCAGTACAAGCCAGGGGCTAAAAACGGAAATGCTGATGGGTTGTCTAGAAGAGAATATGAAGCAACTACAACTGAAAGTACAGAAGAAACCATTGTGAGTAGTATAGAAACCACATACTTATCCAATACAGAGAATCAGAATGAGCCAATTGAAGCAACTCTAACATATAGGGAACCGAAACATGCTCATTTAGCAACTATATGTCCAAAAGATACAATTGTTGTGGCACAAGTCAATACTGAAATTGTAATTTCAAATCCATTTTTGGAGGGCACACAACGTGAATGTCCTGACTTAGCCCCGATCTTTGCCTACAAAGAAAATGGTGATCTTCCGGATGATCCAAAACAGAGTCGTCGCTTAGTTGCTGAAGCATATCATTATGTGATTGAGGACGGAATTCTGTATCATTTCTTTAATACAAAAAATAAAAAGGCTGCCGATTCTTATACCAAACAGATAGCTGTTCCTAGAGGAAATCGCAAAGATATACTCCAAGCCTATCATGATTCAGTGCTAGGAGGTTGCCACCAAGGTCAAGAAAGAATGTATGCTGCTATAAGGTCCAAATATCATTGGGATAAAATGTACACAGATGTGTGTACCTATGTACGTACATGCACGACATGTCAACAGATCAAAACAAATGTTCATGATAAGCCTGCACCACTTAAACCTTTGCCATATGAACGTGCTTTCTCGCGGCTTCATATTGACATACTCGGCCCACTTCCAAAAACTCCGGATGGTTCCAAATATCCACTCCTTGTAGTGGATTCTTACAGCAAATGGCCAGAATGTTTTCCTATGAAAACCCAGGAAGCCACTGAAGTTGCATCCATTTTATACCGAGAGATTCTCACACGTTATGGGTCACCAGACAAATTAGTCAGCGATCGCGGTGCTCAGTTCATGTCCAAACTCATAGCAGCCATGACAGAACTATTCAACATCAAACATGCTAAAACTAGTTCATATCATCCTGCAACCAATGCCACATGTGAAAGAATGAATCGTGTCATCGAGCAGGGTCTAAGAGCCTACATCAAGGAAGACCAAACTGATTGGCCAGATCATATACCGGGTATTATGATGGCATACCGCATGACCCCAGCCACTCAATCAACTGGCTTATCTCCTTATCAAATGCTGTTTGGTAGACAGATGAGAACACCAATTGATACCTCTCTAATTCCAAAAGAAACACTGTCAAAGGATCATAGAACATACTTGTCAAAAATTCTAGACAATCTGGCAGAGTATAGGAAAATTGCAGATGAAAATTTGAAAAAAGCCCAAACAAAATACAAAACTTATTATGATAGAAGAACAAAGGAACCAACATTCGAGCCAGCACAAAAGGTATGGTTATATTGTACGAAAAAGACTGTGGGCCGATCTCCCAAACTAACAAAAAAGTGGGAAGGACCATATTATGTTGTATTGGTTGGACAAAACTACACATACAAATTGCGCAAATGTAGTGACGATAAAGAAGTGAAATCAATGATTCATGCAAACCGTCTCAAAAAGTTTCATGACCCAGCAAACAGGCCAAACTATGAGCCTGAAGACCTACCACAAACAAATGATGAACTCAATCCGGAAGAAATAGAATCAGAAAATCATGAAAACCAGACAAATACCAATGACAAACAGAACAATGTAACAAAAGAAACAAAAGACCATCATGTGCCAAAAACAAAAGTAGCACTTAAGAACAATGAACAGGCAAAAACAAGAGTAACACCTAAAACCATTCAACATCCAAAAGATACCGGTACAATGCCAAACTTCAGTACAAATCAAGATCCCAACTTGGTTACAACACCAAACAAATTCCTAGTGACTGAAATTGTCAAAATTCTAGCATCAAAACGTTACAATGGACGAATGTGCTACAGGATTACATGGGTAGACAAGACTAGAGGCTCCACCTGGGAGCATGATACAAGTCTCCCAGATGAGCTGCGTCGACAATATCATGCCGACAAAACATTGTCTGGCAAGAAAAGGCGCAAACCTTTAGGCCAAAATAAGTTTTTCATGAAGAAATCTGAACAAACTGTGGCCTGTGTTAACTCCGATCGAAGTGAGTCTATGTCCAAACAGCAACCCATGATAGATATCAAAAGTGTGAAAATAAAAGATATTCAGAAAATCAAGTTCATCGATGGCATGTATTATGTGAAAGTGAAATACAAAACGAAGGAACAGGTGCAGGGCGCAGCCTGGTTCCCACTTGATCAGATACCCCAAAACAAAATACACCACTTAATTGTACATGTACGACATGTGATTCATCAGACAGAAAAAGAATGGTATGAGGAAAATCCCTTCGATTGCCACTTAGTTCAACGACGAACTTCAGTGCCACACTCCCTCAAGGTTTATAAGTTCCAGTTTCATCTGGGAACACCAGTATTCAAATCTAGATATATGCCACATCAGTGGAGTCCTGTCGATAATATTGATCTGAATTCGGTGTATGATTTTCTTCAGGATTTCGACAGGCACAATATACATGTTCGATTTGATAGGAGCATATATGCATAGTTTGATATCGGCAAAAGAGGTACCGTAAGAACATAACTATGCTTGGACAACCACAGGACTGGTCCGAGACTTAACTTGTCACCCCTGACAGATTCTGTGATACTCTTAAATGTGGCTTGACAAACCATATTCGAGTACCAAAGGAATGTGTAAATAATTAGTTTTTACTTACAAGTTGTTGCATTATATGTTGATGTATTGATGTAGTTTGTTATAATTCCCACTAACATGACTAACTTATTTTATGTTGTGAAAAATCCAAGGATCTTGCGGATGTAAGGTTTGCACTTTATACTCTCATGTATGTATGTATATGCATACATGAATACTACCTACATGTATGTTTATTCTTTCCTCGAAAATAATTGTTTAATAACACTTAAAAATTATGTGAGTCATTCATCTTGACAAAATAAAGTACAGTTTCTCTGTTGTGCTCTTTCACTGAGGCACCGGTTGAAAATCAAGTGCTAGGGTCAGACTTGTCTGCAGCAAGTCTTCCCATCAAACTTTTTCAGCCAGGGTTTCAAGTGAAACACAACATTGCATTTTTCATTTTTGATTTTCAGGAATTAAATTATCCAACATGATTTCTTTCTCAATTTCATTCAATTATGTTTTTACAATAGATCACTGGTGCCTATCTCTCATACATAGTGATCAGTCTCCTTATTTTGCATTTGGAATATTGTATCTAAACAAGAATATATATGTACATAGTCCTCAATATAACCTATGTATGTAAGTATGTAAATGATGTAGTGATACATGTAACAAAATTATAAAAAAAAAAAAAAAAAATGAAGATTGACTAAATAATCACTCTTGAATGATAATGAATATCTTTGTTCCTACTCTATGTATACAGATATATCCTAAACATTGCTAACTCTCTGTATTTCACATCTGAGTGTTTCAGCTGTATGGTGTCCGCAGACAGAAGTGACCCAAGACAGTCAAGGGCAAAAGCTCCCCATATTCCAGACAAGTATCAGCAACCTCAGCCACAGCTCAACATTGCACAGGAACCTTCAACTTTAATCAACATCACACAAGAACTTCTAAAAACTCCATGTAGTCAGACTGTCATTTTAGTATAAGATAATCCTTTGTTGTTATTAGGTCAGACTCCCTACTGTTATTGGAGATGTCATATAGAATGAACAGGATAACCGATAGACATGGCAAGACATTAGAATTACTTATATAATAGTCAAACAGTGTTTGCGATTATTAGGAATCACTACCTGGAGATCTCGCTAAAACTCCAATGATATAAATATTGGTCAGTATGAAATTAAGTCAGTTCACTTTTAGAATTCATCTTGGCATGCGACTTTGCAGCGCTAAGGCAGTTTGTAAGTTATATAGGTAACACTTGTAAATGTAGATTGCTATATGTACTAACATATAGTTTCTGTAATAACTGGAAGTGCTGTATAATTGTGTAGATTGGAATTAATATTACGTCAAAGTTAGATAATTAGATTAGGGTAAATAAAGCTAGGTTGTGTTATACTTAACATGGACTATGACTTACTTATTAATGTGATAACCAGTGAGCCAACCTGGTTATAATACTGCGGCTTTCTCAGTTGTAAAACTGGGTAAAAGATGTCAAAAGGGTTATATCTTTAACATTCGTATTTGGACAGACCCTTTTTGAAGAAGTGAGTGACCACGAAATTTTTTTGGCCATGCACAGTTCTTTGTTCAGACAATTATCGTAAGAATTTCATTGAAACGGCTCATGGCCAGGTCGACTGAAGTTTACACGGGTTACAATCTACGGTGCTTGTATTCTATAGCAGATGACATCACATGACTCACACAATTGTGATTTCATTTGATTGGCTAACGCAATCCAAGTGATATTTGTTTTATATATAGCTGCCGAAATTTCTTCGCTGATAATTTCAGCAGCCTGGTTGAATATCACACAGTTGAGGTCGGCATTCATTGGGTCTGAGATTGTGTATTCGGGCCCGATGAAGGAGTCAAGATCCAGACCATGACTTTGAACCACAGATGCCAACCGATAACGTCGTGCTGTATGATATACAGGGGAGGTAGCCTGTCTAGGGTATTCTCAAAGTCAGTCTCGTGCGTGTGTAGATGAAGAAAATGATTGAATTGATATGATGTCCGATTCAAATCTTACCTCTTGACTAGCGAGCTTCCGGTCTCGACATCTACCTCTAGGTCACGTGAGGGCAGTAAGCCTTAAATAAACAATAAGATAGATTCCTTTAGGTTTGCGTTTGTCTTCCATTGATGGTCAGGGGACCAAATTACAGACATTAAAAAAACTTATAACCCAACCAAGTTATCAACTACATATAGCAATAAATCTGAGAAGTTGTGGTTCCCATTTGATCACAAATTGTTTTTGGAAGGAAATGTCACAAGAAGATGACCAAAGAGAAGATAACATAACCTTCTAGTGCAAAGATGGCAAAGTTTCCCTTAGAAGAAGTGAGACCTTAAAGGTGAAATGGAAAGGTTTTCATATTTCCTTTTTTACGTTCTTCGTAGATTAGTTAATGGTGGAACTATCAGCCTATTTGCTTCTTTTGGCTTATCTGAAGTATTTTGGCTCACAATAATTTTAGAAAAGTGCTCAAGCCCAGCCGATTTCAGAAATGAAACCCAGATCGCTTATCTGCCCTTGTTTGACGCTGATTTGTGACGTCACATCAGATCACCGTGCGGGATGTCAATACTTGTAACGTCCAGTCCTCAAGAGGCTGGTGTGAGGTGACGTCACAACCAAGTGGTTTGCAAACAGAAATTCAGCTGGGCTTGGGGTACCAACTTTTTAAAGGCTTCTAGCAGACCGACTACTTCAAACTAAACCAAGCGAAATAAATAGACAGACCGATATTTCTATTATTATTCAACCTATATAAAATATAAAAAGAAGAATCTAAAAACCTTTGCATTTCACCTTTATGTGCTACCTCCTTAATCGACCTTAATTTCCAGGAAAAATACACATAATTGAGGGGAAAATCTGTGATGCAGGGATATTGAACTGTTATGAAATACATGTATCTGGTTTTTAATCTCATGCTTATGCAAGTTTTTTCAATGTACCACATGCACTTGAAGGTATGAAGGTTGTTAAACATAGTGAAGGTCAAGATATCATTATTTTGTGAACAGTGAAGATGTTTATATAATCACATGAGCAGTGTGACGTTGAAGTAGGGTGTGATATGATTTAAGTGCGTACTTTACCTAAGACAAGTTTTTGACAATTTCGAGGGTTATAGGTCACCTAAGTAGGTCTGCCCAAGAGGTGGGAAAATCCTCCCGAGGGTAGTGCATAGGTTAAATACGTGTAGCATCATGTAATCTCCCAGAATATATGGGAATTCAAAGATAACCATCCTCAGATGGTCTGAATCTGGAATAAATGGACCAGGCTTCCTGGTATCAGGGAACCTTCAAAAGTCGCAATGAAACATACAACCTAGGGTTCCCAATGGACATGACAGTGCACTCGCTGAGCGATCAATAAATAATAAAAAATAATTATAAATCAGAATTCGGTCAGCTTAGAACTTGCAGGTAACAGTCCCCTAATGCACCTTCATGCCAAAAATCAAGGTTCTAATGTCAACGGTTCTCCTTATTTTGCTGACGAAAGGATTCGGATGGACTGACTGACTGACTGACTGACTCATTACCGGACATTTGCAAATGAGAGCCTACTTCGTAGGAATATAACCAATGGAAATATCAGAAAACTATTGAATAGCCAGTAATGCCAAACTTCACGGGTAGTCCATCTTTCGCTATGGATAGTCGAAATAGAAAGTATTTACAAAACATGGCAGTGTGACTAACGCCACAGGACCTACGAAGTAGGGTAGGCATTAGAACTCCGACATGCACTGAACTCTTGGAAATCCCCCGCCCCAAGTTGAAATCCTGCCTATATTAAGATGGGCACGGCCCAAGTCAGAATCACCTTTGATTTTCATCAGAAGTAGGTCAGCTCAGAACTTGCTGGTAACTGTTCCCTAATGCACATTCATGCAAAAAATCAAGGTTCTAATGTTAACGGTTCTCCTTAAGTTGCGGACGAAAGGATTCGGATGGACTCACTCACTCACTCACTGACTGACTACCGGACAATTTGCAGATGGTAGCCTACTTCGTAGGAATATTTACAGTCCTGACCTTTAATATTTCGGGGAAGTAAACACATTTTGGTACAGCGGTATACTGTATGTGGATTACGCTGGATTGTAAGGATGCTATACAAAATGGGTGTACAATATAGGTCGAAATTGAAGAAAAAGAAAATTGCGAGCCTTGAATAGAATTCTAATGTCAGACTGCTGTCTACTTGTATATTTTAAGCGGTGAAGATCACATGAAAGGAAGGGTACAGGATGAAAAATCGCAAGGAGGGTAAATCGCATGAAAGGAAGCCTGTAGTGAAGTTCTCAGGGAAGATAGATCGCAAATAGAGAAGATCGCATAACAAGTAGAGTGAAAGAAAGAAACATCCCAAGAAAGGAAGATCGTAAAGTATGAACGTCGCATGAAGGAAACATCACAATTCAATTCAATTCAATTTTCAATTCAATTCAATTCAATGGATTTATGTTTCGCATGAAAGCGAAGCTGCAAGGAACGGCGATTGCAAAGAAGTGAGATAGCATGACGAGGAGATAGCTTACCCAACTCAGAAAGTGATGTGTCATCTAACAGAGAAGCTAACAAAACAGAGACAACATATAAATGGATCACAATGTAAAGTCATAATCTGTCTTATTATCCAAGGATTTTTTCTCGAGAGTTACATATGCTAAACAATACTGCGTGTGGTGGGTCTTGCATCGATAGGTATATCGGGTTATGCATTATTTATAATAAGAGAACTTGCTACTATTGCCTGTAACACTGGACTACCATTATATCTTACCAGCAAGTTCATCTGCCTTCACATCAGCTTGGATGTCCTTCTTGACCAGTGGCAGGATTTTATCTGATATACACTCCTTGTCAGCCGCTCTGTCTGTGAAAAATGGAAAAAGACAAGCAACAGTGATCCAGGGGTGTATTACCGTATGTTTGAATGAAAGTCAGTATCAATATTCAGGAATATACAGAAATTCACCAATTTGTTTTCACTAAACCTCATTGTCACTGCTCCATGTCTTCATCATCACAACATTTCCGATCGATAACGCTCATTTTACCTTATTTTGGACAAAATTTACCAGAAATAACGATGCACATTTATCGTTTTTCTTAGTCTGATAAAAATTATAAGACCGTGATCATGTGAGAAAATGATACTGACCTATTTGGCTATCCTACATAAATGACCTACACTAGTGGTCACGCAACCCCTTCTAAACCTTTGATTGGCGGTAGGCAGTTTTGGCTGCATCCAGTAGACCTAAACCCTGATGACGTTTTGACCCGCTTTCACTCTCATTAACTCAGTTGTCAAGACACATTACAGGTGCCTCCCGCAATGCGTGAAGTCCTGTATGTAACCCGACACACCAAATTAACGCTGCAGGACGTGTTCATCCGGGTTTGCCAGTTCAGGGAATTCGCGTTGGCAATTAAATTGATGTCGTGTTACATGAGGGAGGTGACGGGGGTAAATAAATAACACTTCTAATATCATACGATTTAATCTGTGTACCCGATTGGGCGAGCAGATTTTATGTTCCATCAAATGTGGATAAATGTGCACCAATTCCGAAAATAATGTTATTAGATTGGAAAGGAAGAAGTGGAATTAATAACTATGTTGTATTTTAAACCAGCATTAAAGTCCGCAAATGCTAAAATACAACACAGTTATTTCCTTATAATTGGCTACTTCCGCCACGCGTTCGGGGTTTATATATGAAGCCGTCTTGGATGCGAAGCCGACGGCCTGACTGGAACAGCTAAACACACTATCTACATTTATTATACCTCACACCAGATTTGTCCTACCTGATTGATTGAAACTAGCTCAAAAGATTTTCTGTAATTAAGAAATAGTGTTTTCATAGGCGTGCTCAATGGTTATTTTACGCACGGTTAGTTTGGAAAAGTTTTTTCATGGGCGTGCTCAATGGTTATTTTACGCACGGTTTAAGTTTGGAAAAGTTTATCAAATTTATAAACTTTCCCAAACTAACCGTGCGTAAAATAAAAATAACCACGGTTAGTTTGGGAAAGTTTATAAAATTTATGAACTTTTCCAATCTAACCCTGCCTAAAATAACCATTTGAGCACGCCTATGAAAATATTATTTCTATTCGATTTGCACTAATCAAATTGATTATCAACTAAGATAATAATGAAAGGTTGAAAAAATATGGTAAACTTTGATATCCTTCCTTCCGTTTGTTGAAAAAAACTGGTCCACTGATATTGCCACGATGCTCCCGTTTCGGTTGGCATCGTCTCAATATTAGTGGACGGGTTTATATGGTCTCTCAAAATGGGAAGTGATTCTGTCAGCCGAATCAGGCGTTGAGGAACATATGTTGATATAGGTCTATTTGTGTCGCTTTGTTAATCAATTTCACGATGGAAACAACAGTTAAACTTGAGAAAGAAATTCCATCTTGTGATCTACTTAATAACCATTTCTCAATAATTGCACGGTTAGCAAGTTGTTATAGACACAAGTGCTATAGAATTTACGATAGCGCACGGTCTCGAGGCAATAACGCACGGTCTCGAGACAATTGCGCGCTGTCTCTGTATAGCCATTCTTCTGCTGTCAAACATGCATCCAGTGAAACAACAATTAGTCAAACAAAAATGTGGACGACTATATCCGTACGATACATATGTGGACATGTGGAGGTGTAAACACCAAGTGAATACTAGCGCATGGAGATTAATATTTTGCCACTTTTGGGACGAGGACATTTTACTCGGCTCAAACGGCCGAGGAGCCGAATTTATCTGATCTAATTAAAAGTGCACTTTCAAAGTCTCCCCTACATCCGCCACGTTGAACTGTAGCATGTACATTTCACGCCAGGTGTTCGTTCTGTCGCTGGATGAAACCGATGACGTCATAGGTTGAGTCGATCGGCAGGTTGCTGATTTCATTCTGGGACAACTCCAAAATAAAATAATTTTGTTACATGGATATTGTTGAGCGAAAAGACCATACTGAATTCGAGCCGCTATATTTATCTAAGGGCAACAATCTTACCAAAAATGTCCCTGATATACTGCATATCTAATTAATCGGTAAAATAAAACAGATAGTGCATGCTACGGAGTGGGTTATCACAATTTCCCATCTCTCGACATGTGATGTTCAAATCACAAATCGTGATATCACACTCCGTAGCATGTACTAGCCGTATAATACTATATTTACAATTACGTTCTGATGTATAATGCAAGTTACCATCGTAAAATATAAGTCTGAACTTCCCAGCGAAGTCGTGATTGAGTATGTCATCCAGGGTATAGAAGAATCGATGGATCTGTCTGTTCAGTTCCTGTGAGCTCAGTTGGGCGATTTGGTCTTGTTCCATGTCGAACATTGGTTGAACCACAGAGCAGTATTCCCCCACAAAATAGTACGTCTGGAAAGAAAAGTAAGTTGTTCATTATTTGTTGGTTCCCCGATTCCTCCTGCCCAAATTTTTCAAATACCCCTGCCCCTCTAAAAAAAACTCTCCGACGACCAATGTATTTTTTTATTAACAAAAATACAGTTAATTTTTTTCAAAATAACTTCTTGAAAGGGTAAAACTGTGACAAAGTGACAAAGAGTGAATGAAATCGGACTGGTTTTCATGGGAAATCAAGAGATGGCTCTGGTCGGACAGCAGAAACGGTTTGTGTTGAAAACGCTGCATATATACAGTTTTAAATTATCTTCCCCCTCCTATCGACTTTTTTTCATCATCATAACCCATTAATCGGCAATTTTAAAAAAAGGCATTAAAGTCGAAGTGACACCATCCAGCACTCCAACCTTTAATCGCTCGAGCTTCATTCTTGGAAATCCTTATGCCCAATGGCCCAATTAAAATTAAATCCTTTTTGCTGCCCATTTGGGTATATCGTTGTATATTAATTTATTAAGATTTCTATACAATCCGATACGACACAACTCTTTCAGCTACACAAAAATTGAACAGCTGAATTTGAATCCATTCGGAACCGAAACCTTGAAAAATCTGTACATCTAAAAATCGTGTCACAGTGTGTGTCGCCATTTTGGTTTATATAGCAGAAACCAAAAAAAAATCAGTTAATTCCAAAAATACTTGAAATGCAAAATGAATAATAAATTGAAAATTAAAAATTAATAATAACTTGAAAATTAAAATTAACAAAGTCCTTTACCTGCTCACTGTCTTTCGTTATTTTGTAAACAGTATTGAAATAATCTCGAGCAGCACCGGCCCGGCTCCTTTGGACTTTTTCCAGTTTCCCATCCACAGTGATTTCATGGTCTTCATCATGAAAGCTCGAAAGGCAACAACAGCTTTGGGGGATTAGGATATACATCTTACGAGCCATACATCTTCTGGACGGATCGCTTTCCCATTTAGAGTAATTTTCTATTCTCTGAACTATACCTATAAAATAGAAGATAAGTGAATCGGTGAACCCTCACGGAAACTCTATATGATTGGCTGGTTTTCTTTCAATTTTTCCCCACAGGCCAATAAAAATCCCGGATTTCTTTTCGAAAATTTGAATGGACCAATGAAATGCTTTGAAAATGGCAGATTTCCCGTGATGCACTGTTGTTTTGTAAAACTCAATTCTCTTCTAAACCATCTCCTCAATTACTACTGTTGATAATAGGTTCTGGGTTAAAACGCATATAGTTTATTGCACATTGAACATGACCAAATTACCACCGATGGAGCAATTACCCGTAGCGATGGTCAATAACCTCGAATTTTGATTTTTGCCATGCTCCAAATCTACGCGTATATGAAGCGATTTCGGCGCTGGAGTCGGTCCAGATGCGGTCGTGGAAATCTCATACCGGTCATTCTCATCCCCTTTCCTCTGTATCTTTGTTTGTACTTTAGGTCGAGGCACATTCAACAATAGGGGTCAAATCACGCGCGACGCGCCTGGCTGAAGCGGACCACACAACGCTCAGTGATTCACCAAGATATATCACCAGGCTGTTCAGTTATTGGACACGGCGCTCCACGCATTGTTGACATTCGCACGCGCGCTCTGTGTCGCGCCAGTGAATTGTTGCATACGAGCATGTGAGTCAAGCTCTACCAGAAATGAAAACGCAACTACGATGATAACCAATTGGATCGATTTTTCTGTTTAATTTCCTATGAATCCCAATGGGGTTAAAGAATTGCAAACTCAGCGCATCATCATTTACATACGACTCGATTCCAAATGTGGTGTAACTGAACGATTACTACAAAAATGAACTGAAATTTGAAACTCTAAAGTGGAAATTCATCCCACAAAAGCACTTGAGTGAAAAACTTCACTCAACTTGGGTGAAAAAATTCACTTAACTTGAGTGACCTCCATCAAGTTGAGTGAGTTGAACTTGAGTGGAATTAACTTCTCTCAAAATTAACTCCAATTATGGGTGAGATTTGAGCGAATGTTACTCAAACTTGAGTAAATTTCCTTCAACTTGAGCAGGATGAATTTCCACTGATACTGGAGAGAACTTTTCCCTGAAAACTGAGTACACATAAAACAAACCTGGTAACACGAGATTGAGGTATCCGTAGAAATAGGACCAGGCCAAACCATGCGCCAAATTGCCGACCGGTAACAAGGAGTGAACGGAGACGTCAGGACCTGAAAGTGCAGCGATAGAGTTATAGTAACATGGAGATGACTCGACAAGGAAGGAATATCTCAAATTTATAATTAAAAAAGAATGATATTAAATGCAGCTATTGATCAGAAACCCATGTAAAATGAAAGGATATCCGATAGGACAGATGTCTGTCTGCAATATATTTTTCTCCGATTTGCACATCTTTCCCTAAAGAGAATTATTGGGACATAACTTCCTGAAAAATTTTGTTCTTCCACACTTGTAGTTCTACAGGATGGCTTGCAGATTGTTGCGCCATCTATCGGGCGTGCATTGACGCAGCGTGTGTATCAGTGACGCAGCGCCTGTGTCATTACCGCATTGCCAGATTTAATAAACTGTTGACGTAACACCAGGAGGTATACAAACTGATAGCAAGAGAATGTGTCAATATATATACAAACTGATAGCAAGAGAATGTGTCAATATATATACAAACTGATAGCAAGAGAATGTGTCAATATATATACAAACTGATAGCAAGAGAATGTGTCAATATATATACAAACTGATAGCAAGAGAATGTGTCAATATATATACAAACTGCTAGCAAGAGAATGTGTCAATATATATACAAACTGCTAGCAAGAGAATGTGTCAATATATATACAAACTGATAGCAAGAGAATGTGTCAATATATATACAAACTGATAGCAAGAGAATGTGTCAATATATATACAAACTGATAGCAAGAGAATGTGTCAATATATATACAAACTGATAGCAAGAGAATGTGTCAATATATATACAAACTGATAGCAAGAGAATGTGTCAATATATATACAAACTGATAGCAAGAGAATGTGTCAATATATATACAAACTGATAGCAAGAGAATGTGTCAATATATATACAAACTGATAGCAAGAGAATGTGTCAATATATATACAAACTGCTAGCAAGAGAATGTGTCAATATATATACAAACTGCTAGCAAGAGAATGTGTCAATATATATACAAACTGATAGCAAGAGAATGTGTCAATATATATACAAACTGCTAGCAAGAGAATGTGTCAATATATATACAAACTGATAGCAAGAGAATGTGTCAATATATATACAAACTGATAGCAAGAGAATGTGTCAATATATATACAAACTGCTAGCAAGAGAATGTGTCAATATATATACAAACTGATAACAAGAGAATGTGTCAATATATATACAAACTGATAACAAGAGAATGTGTCAATATATTTAGGATTTTTAAACTACAGTAACTAAATTTGTATACTATTTATTAACAGCTGCCTCCATATGGAATGGTCCTCTATCATAAACTTAGCAACAATAAACCAGTCCCACCGAACTCCTCCGCGCACGCACCTCAGTTCCTTGTCCTTCCGTCCATTTCCGTATGCTCGGGACCAATTCTATTCCGTGTGCATGCGCCAGAAACCCTGGCGCTCGCTCTATCTGATCTTTCATTTCTATCTTTCTATCATTTCTTCATTTTAGGCCAGTTGCGCACATTGCAACACAGAGAGAGGAGGTTGGTCATCACAGGGACAATCCACGGGTGTAATACCTAAAGGCCGTCATAGCTCAGTCGGTAGAGCATCGGCGCGTTAAGCCGGTGTCGTCGGTTCGAATCCCGCTGACGACCAATTTATTTATTTCTCTCTCAAAAATCATTTCATATCTAATCTCCGAGTTTCAGCAATATCCGGGATCTTTCTGGGTCCACTGAACCCGAATGCTGCTCGTCGACGGAAATAGCCGGAGACTTCAGGCTAAACTGTCATGGCGTAGAAGAGAGTCTGTTCGTCTCCATTATATTACGCATCACCTCTCATACCGAAGCGTCGGTATTGTGTCACATCAATGACCCATTGTATGGAGAGCGATTTTCGTGATGGCTCGGTGGATCGCTTCGTGGGAGAACTTTGACCGCGGCCATGGAATACTTGACGAGCGCAAAGATTGTCTGGTGTGGGTACCAGAATTTAGTATCCGGGCACATGGAACTGCAATGCATCACACAGAATTAGTTGAAAATCGAAGGAAATAAGGCGCGTGCGTGGAGGAGTTCGCTAGGCCAGGAGGCCACGATGCCTAACACATGTCAAACAGAATGATTCTAGATGAAAGACGCGAGGAAATAGTTTCATTCAGTTCTTCTCAAAACAATTCCACAAAGAGACGGGCATCTTGAATTGCGCACTCGAATCTGTTGTATAGGATTATTCACGACAGTGTGGCGCTGGTGAGTAGTATGTGAGGTCTTATGGCAAATTGTGCAAATCACGGCTAATTATCTAAATATATGCATGGTGTCATGGAGGTTATGAATATAGCGTAAGATTCAAATCTAAATTGAGAATGCTTTGATTTACCTACTATAGCTCTGCAAAGGTCTTGAATATAGTCCTCTTTCTGGCCGTCTATGCATTCCAGCTGTCGCAATACATCCGGAAGTTCCTGCTCTGTCAAATCGAGGACTACCGGAAGTAAAGCCACACGGTCATCTCGATTACACCGTTCCAAAGTCAATGACAATTCGAGGATGCACCAGTAACTTTTCAATGATTCCTTCGATAAGACAGTGACAACTTTCTTGGACCGCTCAATCGACTCTATAATTTGTGTAAAAATTAGCTTGCCGGGCAGGAAAGATTCCTTGGCCAAACTACACTTAAACCCGAGTCTTCGAAGTTTCGCGTACATCGTCCTCACAAAGTCAATGTCATCTTGACAATGAGTAATGAATACGTGGTTGTCAAAATCTTCACCTAATTCAGGAATGGCAAAGATACCGGTGTCGGCGGTATCGGCCCTGGAAAAAACAAAACATATTTCGCTCTTACACTTGTCCAGTAGGGCTGGTTATATAGACAACAGGTTTGGCATCCATCACTTAATTCCCAATTAAAAAGAAGACAGTCCTACTCTAGGTGGGATTGTTTTTACACATTTATAAACGAGTACTTTCCGCAGATGTGTTTCAAAGACAAATAAGAGCACACATATCCATGATATATTTGCAACAGTATTGTTTCCTCTGATAAATACGAAGCTGCGCATCTGAAAACCCCTCGGCTCTAGGCGCCAGCCATTCATAATGTATTCAATTTGAACCATACTACTTTGACGACATCGGGAACACCAAGCAGTCAAGTGACAAATATACAGATTATAACAATTTTGCAATTAGAAAGGTTTCCGTCCAATCAGAGAAACCGGCAGTCATCACTCGTCTCTTGATGTGTCGATGATGTAAACCAAGTATCATATTAAACACTTGAACAGTATCAAAGATATATAGATGATCAATGATATTACATAAATTAAAAATGGCTGCCAGGGTTTCCATTCAATCAGAGAAAACGGTTCTGTCATTCGTTTTTAGCACTTTTGATGTATCGCTGATGTATACAAAGTCTTGCATCAAACACTTGAACAGTATCAGAGATACAGATTTTGCTTAAATTAAAGATGGCAAGATTCAAGTTTTCAACCTAATGAGAGAAATTGGTTGATATTAATTGTAAGTTTCTTGATGTATCGATGTTTTATAGTTTCATATGAAGCACTAAAACTGTATCAGATATAGATTATTCGGGATTCTGCATAAATTAAAAATGGTGGCCAAGATTTCCGCCCAATCAGAGACACCAGTTATGTCATTCATCGTAAGTCTCTTGATGCATCGATGATGTACACCAAATTTTACATCGAGCATTTGAACTCTACTGTATCAGAGATAGATTTCAATAATGATTTTGCATAAATTAGAGATGGCCGCCCATCCTTCCCGTCATTCAGAGGAACTACTTCATTAAACATTTTGCATAAATTGAAGATGGTCACCGCCAAGGTTTCCATCCAATTAAGAAAACTGGTTCGGTCATTCCTTTACAGTTTCTCGATGATCTATACCAAGTTTCACACTGGACAGCGAAATGGTATCCGAGATACACAAGATTAATGGTTTCGCATAAATTAAAGATGGCCGCCAAAGTTTCCACCCAATCGGGTCCAGATTCAATAGCGTTCTGGGTCACGAGCATATGGATGCGCACTGCTTGGTTTGGTGTGCCTGAGTTAAGTCGTTCTGAAGATATCTTGGTAATGAGAAAGGTGTGATGAACAGACGGACGGGCGGACGCCCCGACAGACGGACGGACGTACATGACGACGACAATACCCTTCGGCCGAGGGGTAAACAACTCAGTGGGTTGAAGAGCATGTAAATGCGATTATTTGTCACCCAAAATATGTCAAATCGCAAGAGATTTGATCACATCTTTCTCGGGTATACTTTCGGGCAAATGTACAAAAAAAAGATAATCGTACATATTTACTGCGTGAACATCCAGATAAATAAGTTAAAACTGAAGTGTGAAATACTGGTACAATTCACTTAAACTTTCAAAATATGAGTACAGGTCAATAAAAACAATGTGCGTCATCGTTGCCACTTGAGTGTTAACCAACACTATTGTGACAAAGTTCAGATATACCAATATGTACATGCACAAGGCAAGACTAGATTTATGTTGGGTGACGGAACATTGCGTTTCAGTCATTAAGTGTAAAAGGATAAAGCGTCGGCCTTGAAGGCATTTTCCCGACAACCATACCCCTCGCCTTCCCACCAACACTGTCGAATGGTTGCATACCAACTTTCTCTAAAACATTTTAACTAACACTATTGAGGATTTACACGAGCGTTTAAGATAAACCTATTATTAAAGTAGTTATGCTAGTTTGTTCAAAATTTAAACAGCTTTACACGCTGTCCTTATAATAACAGTAGTAGTGTAAGAAAGACAGCCTTGTGTTATAGGTTCGGCTTCAAGGAGAAGGAGGAGGAGGATAGGAGTTGTCACATCGGTTCGGGTATCATTGTCAAGGTGCAGAGAATGAGAAATTCGATCAACCAAAATTATGTATACTACGTCATGTTTGTTCAATGTGTAAAGAATCGTCATTCATATTTGATCACGTGATATATCAATGGGCTCGATCAAGAAAGCTATTCATTTTATACGACCGCTATGTTTGCTCATTTGGCCATAATTTGTAAAGCACTGTCAGCCATGTTTAACCACGTGACTGATTTGTACATCCATATCATATGCAGTTTTTATAAATACAATCTATCATCCATGTCATTTATCGATGATCGATGTCATAGAAAGGAAGATCAGGTGAGATATCAATGGCCTCGTTCAATAAAGTTATTCCATTTATACGACCGCCATGTTTGCTCATGTGACCACAATTTATGAAGCATTCTGGGCAATGTTTAATCGCGTGACTGATTTGTACATCTATACCATATACAATCTTTATAAATACAATCTATCATCCACGTCATTTATCGCTGATCGATATCTCAGAAAGAAAACAAACCCACTAATAATGCAAAATGGCGTCATCAAATCTGAAGTACGCTTGGAAGCTTACATATTCAGCAGAAGAGAATTTGTGAAAACTATAACCATTATATCCCTTCCAATATGAACATAAGTAGACTATTAATTGTTATATATAGGATATACTATAAAAACAACATGGAGAAAGGGGTTAAACCTGTAATATAATAAACGTTTATCGGACTACTATAGTTGACGTCACGAGAAGCCATAAATAAGATTCGTGGTAAATATTTCTCGGCCTCTCGTTGGTTAAAATGTTTCAATGTTCGCGCCCTAGAAACATTTTACTCGAAAAAAATGACACAGTTAAATTTTCAGTATATTACATTTTTTACTCCGAATCGCCGAATTGACAAAAATAGTTTCGGGCAATTTTCTTTCATTTCCATACGATTTAACCGAGGGATGTGTTTCACTTAAAAGAGGAAAGCTTATATACTGTAGACACTTCACAGAGTTGGATACATTTCCCATATAATCTTTGATAATAAAATAATGGTGTATTTGATTGTCCTTAATCATGCAATCTGACTATGCTGATGGGAGTTTTGCAAGTTGATAAGTCACTCACCTTCCCTCAATGTTTCCTCTCTCCCCCTCATGAGGACTACCGTGTATGCGGCGGTATACCGTCACCGTCTCATCCTCTCCTCTATCCATCGCTTACATCATTACGGTTCCTACAAAAGAGTCATTCAATAATTATGAAAATACCTGATTCAAGTCTAAACTTGTGCAATTAAGGTGAAGTGCCACTGGTAATATTAAGGGTTTTTTTATATCACCAATATTATTCTTCCCTATAGATAAAAACTAGGTGAATCTAACGCGTTAATACAATCGTCCATTCAATTGGGGCAACACGGGACTGTCCTGGGTCACATTCGCCCTTTCGGCTACATCAGTCGGCTTAACGGTTTCTCTAGAATCTGGTACACATCTGGATAATTTTAGTGTGATGAGGTCAAAATTATTTTCGATCCGACAAAATGGTTTTTTTTGCAAGGATTTATTTAATCTATAACACATAAACTCCGGAAGGAAAAACTGCAAAACTAAAAAAAAATCATCCGCTTCTGAAAATGAACCCATTCAGGAGAGAATTGCGTCCGAATATTGAAGCAAAACATATAGAACTGAATAAAAAGCATCCAACTTGTAAGAAACACGCCCTTGCCTGTCGATAAACCACCCCATATCGGTCACGAAACAAATCTCAGAGACAAAGTCACCGACAATATGAATAAAATAATTTTACCACACGTTTCGGAGTCTCTTCGAGAGTTGTTGCCATGATTCCCATAGCTTCGTTTTGCGACCAATGTGTGATGTTTTAGCGACAGAAAATGGTGTTTTTCACATAAGTTGGGTGTTGTTTCTTCAGTTATACTTGGCTTTCTTTCATATTTGAACGCAATTTCTCTCCTTAATAGCGTCTATTTCTTCAGAACCGGAGGATGTTTCTCCAGTTTTTCAACTTTTCCTTCCGAAGCTTAGGGGGGTCTGTTTTATAAACAAATCTTGGTAAATTCTTCAAATATGGTCGATGGTAGATTAATCTATACCCACAGGTGTCCAACAAAACGAGTTGTCTCCCGTGTTTGTCAAGATGGGAAACGTAAAGAAGGTATGAGTAACAAAAAATGACCCGTGTACTGGCACAGCTGCGAGAGATCGTACATATGTTTTTATTCTCGTGAACCCTTATTTCACTTTTGTTTACCGGTAAAAAGTATTTCACGCATTATGAGAACTAAACCACGACACACGATGAAAGATACACCCTCACAACTATTCAAGGACTCTCTGAATGTACGGCGAAAACATTCAATTACAGAATCACGGCGTTTACACGTTCGTGGTTGGGCTTTGTGGATCAAACTTAAGGTCAAGAGTGTATACAAACGTCTATATAAGCATCACAGTATACGCATGGCAAAATAATGCAGTCCAATTTTTTTCTATATTGAAAGAGTTCTCACGGATGGATTATGCTTTCTACTTCCAATGAAACGAATCTAATTCAACCTGTACCCATCTGGGTCATCTATACGCGGTAAGACTGACCCTGGGATCGTGTGTATCCATTTTTCAGCCTACTTTCGGCAACTGCAAGAATTTCCAGAAATCAATACCACGTGACTTCGTCAGTCAATCAGCTAAAGGCTACCAACGTAACTCCAACGTAATCCGCCATTTTCGAGTCATGTGATGTCCTACTTGTTCAAAATTACAGATCTACCACACATCTTTGATGATACGAAAGTTATTCAAACCTATACGTTTTGTAAGCCCAGGCAATATCTGTTTCCGAAGTGGTATTGAAAACTTGTAATTTATCAGATTTCTCCAGTCTGTTCTCCGCCGGATGAAGGCCGCACAGAATCCGGTAAAATACCGGATATCGCTCCGCGATAATGGAGACACACGATTCGCAAGCCATCTTATGGATGGCGAAGTGTACGCAAATGGAATCTAATCGGCACCCGGAAATATGTTTTGTGGAATTTTAACTGCCATTGAAGGTGTGTTTGGTCCTCGAAAATACGGTTTGCTCTCCCATCCTCCCCCAAACTTCTGACAATAACAGAAGGTCGCAAAATCTACCGTTTTGGTGGTATTGTGCTGGAGCACGTCTACATCACATCCACCCCGGAGCACACACACGCGCATACCTACATGTACCTCAACCCCACACCTAGCTAAATAATATATAGCCCTCAAGAGTATGAGGGCTATAGGTCGGCCCCAGTCACCTCCAGCGAGGGTTTTAGATAATTTTATTACGAATCACCCACCTCTGAAACTGCCGTACATCTAATCTCTATCCCCTCCTGCCCACTATTTTAAAAATCTTGAGCACTATTGTGAAATAGTGACGCATATATCGCCGTCTGAATTTTCCAGTCGTGAACTTCGACTCTCTGCGCCGCCATGTTGGTGACGTCACTGTATATGGTTAACATGGCGCGTTTAAAGTGGAATTCGACTGGAAAATTCAGACGGCGATATATTCGTTACTATTTCACAATAGTGCTCAAGATTTTAAAATAGTGGGCAGGAGGGGATAGAGATTAGATGTACGGCAGTTTCAGAGGTGGGTGATTCGTAATAAAATTATCTAAAACCCTCGCTGGAGGTGACTGGGGCCGACCTATAGCCCTCATACTCTTGAGGGCTATATATTATTTAGCTACCCCACACCAGGCCCAACTTCCGGCGAACTTCCCATGCATCATGCCACCTTATTACTGAACTTATAATAAAAAGAAAAATTGTTACCATCCGATAATCCATAGCACAGCCGAAAAGACATCTAATGTATTGAGGCTCCAGGGACATACATACACAGTAATGTTGATTCGTTCTCCTCTTTTATCAAAATCAGGCCTCTCTTTCATTGTTAGCTTCTGTATTTCAATACTATAGTGACTGTACATTGTGTGCAGGATATGCGTGATTTTTTTATGTTATTGGGGGTTATGGCTGAACATGTCCTGATAATGTAACCTAATCGCCCTGCAGGCCGGCAATGTACAACCACTAGGCCTATAGTTGGCCAGGCCAGCCTTATCTTCTTTGTTCTGAAATTTGGACTCGTGTAACACTGAATCACAGAGCTCACAGAAATTTAACATGCTGGCTGTATACAAATATTTTGGGCCTCTGTGTTATCTATATCCTGGACCAGATAATATCCCCATGCCTATGTAGCTCAAGGTGAGATTTTAGTTCACCTCGAGTCACACACCGCAAAGTTAAACATAGCCCACCTTCAGTGAGGTCAAAGTTACATGTGAACCCCCCGCACCACCTCTGCTTCCCAAAGTTAAATATTGACCACTAGTTCTCGGTCACCTGAAAATTCTTCTTTCCGGTATAAATCATAAATATACGCAATGTGGACTACAATGTCTTTTGGAAAGGTTTTCGGGACTATATTATTGGAAATGCCCCTGGCCCCCTCCCCCTCCCCAACCCTGTTGTCTCAATTATATATATCAAAGCACGTAGGCATTTCTTGGATAACGTATACAGTTGGCTTCCGTTTACATCATATCTTCTGAGCCGCGATAATGAAAGCGAAAAAGTATTTCAACAACAGTCATAACATTCAGGAAGTGTTTACGAATTTTACACAAAAGGATCAATGTTCGAGAGACTCTCGTCGTTGCCAAATTATTTTCGTATCGGATATCCGGATGCCGGAACAAAGTTTGATGAGAACCTTAAGTAGCTACGTTGACCTATTGACAGCAGAACAGAGAGTAACTCTATAGTTTTCACAACAGAACATGAAACAAGATACCATATTTTGTTAACGTGCACGTTCTGACTATCATACACCAAGTTCATGACTACTCCCTTAAAAAATGCTTGAGCGTAAAGTTCACTCAAGTAAGATTGGAAACTTATCCCGCTCAAGCTGAGTGAAATTAACTCTGGTGTGAGTTACATTCACTCCAGCTTGAGTGAAATTCGCTCAAACTTCACAAAAGTTTGAGTTGAAATCTCACTCAAGATGAGCGAAGTTGATTCCACTGAAGTTGAACTCACTCTTCTTGAGTGGAATTCACTCAACTTGAGTGAAATTATTCACTCAATTGTTCGAGTGAGAGAAATTTCTCTCTTACTTGAGTGAAACTTTTCACTCAATTTTTAGAGAGTATACACGCTCTGAACTGCCCTTCATTTATCAGAGCACCATGCAGTTGTCTTCTATCATTGTAATTCGGCAATAAATTCACGACACGCCATTGGCGTCCAATCACGTTCAATTCGAATTCAAGCCAAAATGGGTCACATGGGTGGGTTAATGATTTGGTTGAACCCAAGGCCCGCAAAACAAGAGATTTGGGGGGTGGGCGGTGTGGGCGGTGTTATTAGGTCTAATACCACCACCCACACCCCCAAAAACTCTTGTTTTGCGGGCCTGTGGGTTGAACTATTCATGGCATCACCCCTACCTCCATAGTTAAAATGACCCAGCTCGGGAGCCTAAGTGTGCTGTTTTCCATTGATTCGTTGGTGATTTACACTTCGAATTCTGGTTTAAGCTACCAAGGTAAATTCAAAGTGTTAGCGCAGAAACTCACTTGTGAAAAGATGGCTCTTTCGCTCGCAACAACAATCATCGTTTCAGAAAAACCCTCCATAATGCGTGTATTTATTTTAGGATCATCATGTCACACAATGAAGTGACACACTTATAGAATGGCTTTTGTGGCTCATTAACCCACCCATGTGACCCATTGTACAGGATGGCTTTTGTCTGCAAGATCGGAAATGCCGAAATGACATTTATTCGGGTACTTGCTTCGATAGCCCGCACCAGCAAAATCCAACATACAATGCAAATAAATTCAACCTTTGCAGGCCGAACCTTTCCCACTGATACATAAACATTATAAATCGCCGATTCTTTATAAATAATCACGTGATCAAACTTGACGATCGCATACATGATTTGATTGGTTAAATCAATGAACATAAACGGACTTTACTTCCGAATCTGCACCCTAGCTGGTCTTGCTCCGTCTACAACCCTTTTCGTTTCTTCTTTGTCCCTTTTGCTTCTCTCTCGCCCTTTTGCTCCACCCATACCGTGTTTTGCTCCATCCTTGACCTTTTGTTCCACTCTAGTCCATTTTGCTTGCCTCTTGACCATTTTTGCTCCTCTCTTGACTCTTTATGTTCAGCTCTTCGCCCTTTTGGCTCCACGTTGCTCTTTTTGCTCCTCTTTTATCCACTTGCTTCTCCCTTGACATTATTTGTTCATCTCTTCACCATTTTTGCTCCTCCGTTGCTCTTTTCGCTCCTCCCGTGATCTTGATCATGATGACGTCACTCCCTCCCTATATCTGAACTTGTGCTATACGCCACCCTTCGATTATTCGTTTCTCGTCGTTGGCAAAGATTGACTAGAGGCGGTCAACGGATCGGGGTTTCTTTTTATTTAGTGGGCTGAGGCCACTAAGAAGCACATTGAGCGCCCTTAACCACGTGTGCAGCGCACTTGTCGCAGAAGTCAGCTGTACTGGCAAGTCAAACCATTATAACATTCGCAACATCTCGGGAATCTCCGGTGGCAGATAGTCCATCGAAAGACATGAACCCCATATTTCGAATATCACGAGGTCATGTGATTGCTGAATAGATCATGTGACTACCCCCTATCCCAGAGGGTTTGTCTGATTTATCGGAAAATAAAGATGGATATAGTCTGAAACTTGTCAAGTAAAACCTGCATCCGGTATTTTTTCTACCAAATATGGTTACACAAGATCAAGTAGAACTCATCAAAAAAAAAGATCCTTTTCGAGATGGATGGAGAATTTCTAGGTTAACCCTTAGACCTTCGTTTCTCGTGTTATTTGGAGTGACGTCGGATAACTTCAATCCCGGATTGCCTCCCTTCAACTCCATTCGAATGCATGGGTTGTTTCAATGGCGCCAGGGGTTGCAACAGAACTTGCCACCCCTGTCCATCTCCAGTGGACCGACCCACAACAACGTTGGTTTTTCAGCTGACAGATTCAATAACAAACTATGACATCACTGGAAGAATACAAATTAAACGGGTCCAGGACATGAGTCCTTAAGTACAGGAGCCCAAGAGGACAGATGTCCTTATGGACACGAGCCCAGTGGGCTTATTCCAAAAGTGGACACGAGCCCGAACATGCGACACGAACAATTTGGCACAAAAACATATTAATAAATTATATATTTAAAAAAAGGATTATTTTTCGGTGTTTATTAAATTTCCTGAAAAAAACAACAATAATAATCAGATAAAACTTAAGAAAATCTATGTATTTTTTGTTGGTTCCTTTAATTTCATATTTTACTGCTGTAATATATTCTAGTATACAAGTATAGCATATTCTTAAATAGCAAACTACAAGCACGATAGCAGACATGTTGAACGTAATTTTTTTTTTTTTTTTTTGCTTTTTTCAACATCTTATTCATAACATAGTTGTCGGCTCATTTTTTTGTTCATTTTTAAATCTTCTTAATTCTTCCAGAGACAGAGAGAGAAAAAACGGGATATTTTTCGCATTTTTTTTCTTAAATCGTTTGCATGAAAAGTATCCGGGTTTTTTTTTTGGTTTTTTTTTTTAATAATTTATTAAAATTGTCGTGCCAAACTGTTCGCGCCATATTTGTTAAAATTTTCGTTTAAAATTATTTTTCCGATATTCGTCAATGAAAATATATAGTTGTGGATCAGACGCCTAGAATACAGCTTAGCTTATCATTTAAGCCACCTCTAATCGGTTTATACATGTTGAAGTTCACCGGATCTCGGGGACTGCAAGCAAATTAGATAAATCCTTTTCGGTTTCAGCCAGTTTGCGTCCAGACGTCAGAGACTTCCCGGCCTTGCCCTACTCCAACTCTCACACACTAACCCATGATGGCGACTTCGAATTCCTCTGGTCAATACTGATCAATACTGGCTAATACTGATCAATACTGGTTAGTACTGGTCAGTGATACGGATTAGACTATGGAAACATCATTATGTCTTGTTTCTGTCGGCATTACTGGAAACCGTCGGTCGTTGTTTTTTTTTTTTTTGTTTTTTTTTTTTTGTAAGAAACTTGCTTATGTTCAAATTTAGGTTAACTCTCTAAAATCCAGCTCTCGGATTTTGGTGCCACTATATGAATACGGTATTCCTACGAAGTAGGCTACCATCTGCAAATTGTCTGGTAGTTAGTGAGTGAGTCCATCCGAATCCTTTCGTCGGCAAAATAAGGACAACCGTTGACATTAGAACCTTGATTTTTTTGCATGAAGGCGCATTAGGGGACTGTTACCAGCGAGTTCTGAGCTGACCTACTTTTGATAAAAAAATTCTGGTGATTTTTGATGAAAATCACCGGTGATTCTGACTTCGGCTGTGCCCATCTTAATATAGGCAGGATTTCAACTTGGAGCGAGGGGGGTTCCAAGAGTTCAATGCGCGTAATGCCTACCCTAGGACTATGTATCGATTAAGAACGCGAAAATTCTTAATGGACAGAGTCTGGCCACAGAATGCGGAATCTGATCTGATATCACAACAATTTTTGTTCCAATATGAAACCGTGAAGCAAGTCAAGGTTACACTGTTGTGGAGTCGATAGAATAGTTTTGTTCTCTGAAACCCACCAGCACTGACATCTGAAGATGTAAAGGTGATCGAAAAACAGAAAGCCCTCGATCATTATTTTCCAATGCCATTTGGTGAATACAGCACTGCAAATATCTTATTTCGTTTTGTGATAACACTTATACTTTCTTGGTAAATAAATGATAATAAAAAAAAATAAAAAAAATAATAAATGATAATAAAAAATAATATAGCGTAAAGGTGATCTCGAGGAAAAATCAAACCATATAGTATAATTCGAAAAGATTGTTACCTCTATTGTTCCATTCGATGCGCACTCGTGCAAGGAATTTCTGGTGAGTACCAAAGGCCCTTACAAATAATTTAAGTAATTGGTTATTCAATTATTCTAGAGTACTGGCCATATAAAGTATGCGGGAGCTGTCGGTTCATATGTAGGAAGTGTAGACAGATATTCGCCTTTTTAAAATAGTATGTCAAACAAACTAAAATCTAGGCTAAATGTTTCTCAGTCTGTAATTTTAAATAATTGCAGTGGCCTTTGGTAAAATTGGAACCGAGGTCATGACTTACCGGAAGCCCGCTTTCGTACCTTCAACCCTAAAGAGCGGCAGTACTTCAGGGGGCGATCATACACTTTCCGGAAAGGCTAACTCGACTAAAGATATTTGATATACTTATGGTTGCAAATTTTTGGAGCGATAGTGCATGTGTAAGCCATATATATTATGCCATGGTGATGAGAACACATAATACGATCCTCCAGGCAGATATCCTTACTGTATTCAAACCAAAAACGTCTCAAGGACAAGGAGTGATTTTTGAGGCGATTACCATGAAAAACATTTATGTAAACCGATTTGCGTTCTCCCACTGTCAGAGTTTATTACCTTCTAAACTGTTCGTGAAGCACCCTCTGACTGCACTGTATCGAAATCGGCCCGCATGCGCATTCAGTCTAAATCGATTTTGATTGACAAAGGTATAGCGTATATCTGCATACGAAAGAGATGGAGAATGCATACAGTTTATTTTACAGAAGAATGAATAAATTAGATGCACAAATATTTGACAAGAGCACACAGTACAGCGTTTTTATTAGCTGTGATATCCTAAACCCACCCCGCTCCGTTTAGAAACGGAATATGCTGATTGCCCATGTGCACAAAAGCTACGGGTCACGGTTTTTTACCACAGAGCAACCAGGCGGTATATTTGACAGTATCTGTTGCCATGAGATTGCCGATTTTTGATATCAGTGTAACTTTGGGGTCATTTTTCAATACGCATGATCCACAACACCAACTGATGCTCAAAGCAAGCAAGCCCATTGGGGCTCACAGGGATTGACCTGGGGTGTCATTGTGCACACCCCAGATCATGGTAAGAATAGGTCTCAACTCCTCAGAGAGCTTGTCGTAAGAGGGTGTGAAAAGGAATAGGACCCCACCGGTGGGGTCTCAGGTGTTAAAAGGAATATGACCCTACCCGTGTGGTATCCAGGTGCGAAACTGAATAGGAACCAACGTCGTGAATATGACTGAAATAGTGTTGAAGACGACGTTAAATCATATTCGCTAACTCACTCACTCACTCACTCAAAGCAAGCAGTTAAAACCTACTTTCCACGATCATCGCGAGGTATTTACTTTTCTTCCACAACACAATTCAATTCAACAAGTCAATTTGCCCCGAAAGCTATTTTTCAGTTAAACATCAGACACGATGAGAGACAAACTGCGCAGAAAAACGTCGGTGTGTTTGAACCCTGACAGTGAATGTCAAGGGAATTAATAATATTTGACATACATCTCGTGAACTGTAAACCTCTGGAAATTAGCTAAAAACATTAGTATAGTCCGCCGCTCAGATTCTGCTTTGGCTGATAGGTTTAATATACCTGATGGTCAAGGATGCAGGCATAGCTATACTATCCGGATTAGCGGGTTTTCGATTGTGTCAACAAGTCTCATGACCACGTGGTATGGCTTCTCTGATTACCTAACTTTTCTTAATGCATGTTGTGCCATTCCATTATAAGGGTTTGTAACATCCTAAATTATGAGTGTCTGACAGTAAAAGATATACAATCCGATGCCATGAGAATCCAGTTAAATACCCGGTTAAATTAATTACGCACTGAATTTGTTCATGTATTGGAAACGTCATTCGCATCGAACCGCCGGCCATATGCATCCATCCTGCAATCTGCACTCATTCTTGTGATATTTTATACTCATTCGGACAGTGAAAACACACATGCAAATAAAATTTTTATTTATTGTCGATATTGTTAAAACAATAATGGAGACACTCTACAAATGTGTGTGATAAAACTACATTTATACTTCGCGCATGCGCTTGTTAGATCTAGAGAACTATGATGCATTGGTTTATTGGCTGATAGTTGAACCTTGCATATACGCTTCGTTAGGACTTGTTTCTCCTCCATAACACTCTTCAGTATCGGATTGAGAGTTCTGTTGCTGTCGTGTGCAAAAAAGTCAAATATTATAATTCTGAAAAGTTAGAGTATGTTAGAGCAGTTTCTTTATGCTTTCCTCTTTGCCCATGGCACCGCCCATCGGTTTGACTGATATTACTATCATAAACAGTCCTGGATGAACAAGTGGTCAAGTTGTAAGACACTAAGGGAGCATGTCAAAATTTGGACCGTGGAACGCGGTCCATTTTTCACGCATGCCCGGTCCGATTGGAACGTGCTGCAGCCAGATTTTGGTATCGGCGAGGTCGAAAATTTACGTTGTCCCGGTCCTTTGGCACCGTTTCAAAAGTTTCTTTCGACCACGCCCCAAATAAAGTTGTTCGACGACCAATAATGCCCAAGTCCAGAAGGGATCGATCCCACTGCAGGGAACAGTCCATACGGACCGGTCGTTTTTGGATGTGGGAACGATCCAACGCTGAGAGAGTTGGACCGGGTACACGCTTTTTTTTTCTCACGCGGGAATGAAAATAGAACAATTCAAATTTCGGCATGCTCCCTGACAACCAGAACCTGGTGTCATTTAAGCGAGCCTGGTTGGACAAACGCCAGATTACGAAAGTAATCTCGCTTAGTCTCGCTTAGTCATTCGACTTCGTCAGATAGATCCATTTTATCGGAAAAATTGGCTTCACTATATGACCACACAATATTTGACTACATATGATGGAATTGGGTGAGTGGGTGAATAGGCGTTAATGTCGCTTTCAACATTATTTCCGTCATATCGCGAAGAACTAAGCACCACCCAGCCAAGTTGCGTTCCTGCTGCTTCAAAGAAGAAATCTTTGAAGCAACAACGAACCGGACACCATCCATCCACCCTATAAAGCACTGAGGACAGCACACAATTTTACATGGACATGACGTTTACATGGTGCAATAAATACAAGTGATATTACAGTGCTGGACATCGCATTATCAAGTTCCTGTTGCTTTTCAGCAAAATGCATTGAAGCAACACGAACCCATGCCTACCACCACCACCCCTCCCCTCCCCCGCTATGATGGAATGCGATCACATATATGGACTTGTGGAAAGAATACATAACGCAAATCTTGTTACACACCTGCAGATATGTGAATTATTTTAAATTAGTCCGCAACAATGATTTCCTCGAATACAGCATTGGTGTTTTGGAGATTTAAGGGACATTGACCAGTTTACCTCAAAACCAACAGAATTTGTTTTCCCTAGGTTAAGGTGTACAACAAAATGATGCTAAAGTTCACATATCGTACAGACATGTATCCACACGGGCTTTCGCGACTCTCTATACTACAGTCCCTCATCAGGACCTTATTGACCGTCTAAGTTCATTATTAATATCTGTGTTCAAGAAAACTTATCGCAGACATATTCATGGGATTTTCTTTGTTTACAGAGTTGCCTGAATTTCAAATTCAAAAACAAATCATAGTATACATAAAAAAATAGGCTGGTTTCTTGCAAGAGAAGCGGTCAACAGTGTTCTATGATGCTGGCAAGACCTCATGATGTGCCAAAAATTTCAAATCCGTATCGCTGATCAGTATTCTCAATCCATATGATTTTCGTTGTAAACTTGTTATCTAGAGTTTAATGGATCTCAGTCACGTTTTGATTGTGCCTGTTCATGTGAAGACTACGAGGATCTTGAAATAAATGGGTTCATACGGCCCCTAGTCCTGGGTTAAACGGAATTAGACACAAGTTACGAAACGCAGTGGCTCGTCGCTTCTGCAACGTTTCTTGGCGTTCATTAAAATCGTCACATTTAACACGGCGGGGGGCGATTTGGTATTAATGTCCCACTCAAGGTTGTTTCACTCATATGGTGACAATCAGTTTAGATGGTGGAGGAAGCCGCAGTACTCATAGAGAACCACAGCCCGTCGACAAGTAACTGACAAACTTGCACACATGCACCAGCTGCGCTCGAACCCGTGCCGGTTCAGTGGTGTGGGGCTAGCGATCACCAGCGAAACGCCTTAGCCAACCGGCCACCGATCCCCCCCCCCCCACCCACCCTATTTAACACAGGATCTAGCAAATGCTACTAGGCGAGATATGTATACGCCATATGCAGGTCCAACTGGAATATTACTGTCCAGCAAAGGATAGTTTACGGTGTCGAAACTGTAATCATCTCTTTTGTCATAAAGTCGACGAGACAGAATGCCCGCATCGTTTTGGTGGAGATACAGGACTAAATATGATGTGCCGTTTGGGCTATCTATAGTTTCCATCAAATGCAGTGAAGGTGGATATATATACAACACATCGTCTCCCTCTAATGCATCCTCCAACAAACAAAATCGCGATTTTCAAGGATTTCCTGATTTTGGCTCATAGAGACCTTGGCCTCTGTACATGTCGTTTGACAAATATATGTAGGTTTATTGTTTTGGTGGGAAATTTAAGCCGTATAGGATTAAATTTAAATCATACGATAATTTTTCTGGGTATTCTTGCATTTACCAGGTTTACCCCATATTGAGGCGTTTACTACATCAGACGTCCTCGCTGCTGATCCATTAACATCAGATGAGTTATTTCTTTGAGCTGCTCTCGATCTAGCGTATCTAATAGGGGCCGTGTGGATACTTCATAGTCTCCACATGAACATCTGCAATAAAAGCGCGGCTGAGATAGTAAGGCTAGGCTACGTCTGAGAATCCACCGTATTCTCGGGTTTGAGTGTGACGTGCCGAGGGAAGCTTTCCTGTAGAGTCATATGGTTGCTCTCAATTTTTCACACCCCAATTTGGATGTGACCTCAGTTTTGCTATGTGACACATCGCCCCCCCCCCCCCTTCTCATGTATCAACTCACGCAAACAAACTGCAATTTTTTTATATTTTCATGATTTTTAAGTCACAGTGACTCACCTTTTATCTTAACTTCAATTTCGGTACGTGACACATCTCCCCCTAAAGTATCTACTGAATAACACTTGATACAGGACACATCATCCCTCCTCAATGCGAAAACTAACACAAAAAGATGCGCTTCTCAATCATTTCTCTACTATGGGGTCAAAGTCACCTTTGACCTGAATGGTGATCTACGTCTTTGCATTGACTATAGGGAACTAAATACAATAACCATAAGGATTCGTGTGCACTGCAAGAATAGACCATATGCTCGACCAACTTTCAGGCGCACAATATTCCTCAGTACTAGATATGAAAACTACCATCAAATCGAGTTAGCGGAAGACGATAAAGGAAAAACGACCTTCACAATCAGCCCCCTGGGATTTTTCGAGTACAAGAGATGTTTGGTCTAGTGAATGCACCGGTTACATTTCAGCAACAGATGGAACATCTCTTGGGCGACCTTCACCTTACATAATGTTTCCTTAATATACCTGGATGACCTGGTTGTATTGTTTGAAAAAAAGCATCTACAGCGATTGGAGAAGGTTTTCACACGCCTAGAGCCGGAGGACTGAAGTTGTTCCAGAAGCACGTTTTCAATGAAGTAGTTTTCACGATTTCCTGATTTTTAGGCCACAGTGACCTTTCATCTCTGGCCTAGACCTCGATTTTGGTAAGCGAGACATCGTCTTCCCCTAGTATATCCACTGAAAAAATTGCAAGTGTGGGTATGAACGATTCAATGATTCCCTAATTTTAGGCCAAAGACCTTTGACCTTTTACCTCCATTTTGGTACGCGACACACCGTCCTCCATACGATATCCACTTCTTAAAAATATGGAATTGTACATAGACACGAACGGATGGACAAAAGTCGAGACTGATGGACAGAAATCTCGATCAAATAATACGTCGATTCTTCATGCGGGCGTATAATAAACAAATTATTACGAGTATTACACAATACATGTATTTGAATGAAGAACGATTCCTCGTTTTATTACACCTGTACACACTTCAATCCATGTTTGGGGTCACTACCATCATACCCGCCTGAAAATGGGGCCTAGATGGAGAAACCGGTATGGGATGTTCTGTATAACACGGTGGAGTACGTCCCTATAGCTAGAACTGGGATCATGCATAGACTGTCAAGTCAAGGTTTTGACAGAAAGTGGCAGTGAGCTGTTTCAGCTGTCTCCATTCCAGTGATTGGTCTGTCCGCGCGCGTCAAATCGAATTAAGACGAGCTTTCTCATTGGCTCACCATATATAAGAGACCCACCTATACCATGTCTACTTTGCTTGTCTAACACGCGATGTAGATGTCCTCACTTTCGATCTCAAAATTTGGCAGCCGAGACCGACAAATGTTGTTGTTACATCAGCCAGACATTACACGGCAAAGTGTTGGTGGCCAGCAGCAATACGACATTATTGAAGAAGTTCATACCTCAACTTCTTCCTTGTCGTACAGTTTCTTCCATGACAGAAATATCATGACTAAAAGCCAAGTCACAGCGCTGGTTGTGTTTTCGCAAACATTTGAAGAGCACCTGCAGTGATTGGAGAAGGTTTTCACGCGCCTAGAGCCAGAGAACTGAAGTTTTTCCAGGACCATGGATCTCTGGCCTTGACCTCGATTTCCTTCACCACTTCTAACCGAGGCAACGCACGAACCTTCATCGATGTTTCACAATAAATATATAGAAAACGACGACGGGTTTTCTCGTCTAAATTGAGCCAATGTGTGTAGCGATATATTGAATATTGGAAGAATGTCTGCTTTTGACGCTGAGACTGTACTGATAGATAGATAGATGCCCGCATCGTGTAACATATTCACACATGTCTTTCCACTACGAAACTATGTCTCTGGCATCCAATACTTTCGCAACTAGGTCACTTTGGCCCAAGTCCGCTTTTATTTCTTGGATTATAAGTTCAGACAGTTTAACATATTGATCTTCTTTGGGATTATCTGAAATATAAATACAGGTAAACGTTTTCGTTCCGAAGGAAAGTTCTACTTAGACAAAATATTTTTCATATTCATATTCTCATTGTTTATAGTGGCAAATGCTTACGAACTACATTCGACAGGCATAGGTATCCAGAGAGTTTCGATTGGATTGAGTTTTTTCGAAACAGGAGGAGTGAGTGAGTGAGTAAATAGGGTTTAACGTCGCTTTCAACATTTTTTCAGCTATATCACGACGGGGAGGAAAGGGATGGGGAGGGGCGGGGGTACCTACTTGTAACAGAGCAGATCTAATGCTGCCATTTTATAGTGCTGTCCCACTGAAATATCATGCCGTAGGCAGACATGACACCCCACTCAGTCACATTATACTGACACCGAGCGAAACAGTACTTGTTCTATCCACTCAATGCTGAGCGTAAGCGAGGAAGCAACAAGTTCCATTTTTCAAGTCTTTGGTATGACCCGGCCTGGGATTGAACCCAGCACCTGCCGCTTACGAGGCCGACGCTCTAACCATTAGGCCACCGCAGTGCGGTCGAAACAGGAGGAGCTCTTAATATAGCTGAACCATACCTCCACGACCTGTTTCTTCCCTACCTAACTTTCTATCCTATCTCTGGAACGACACAAAATTGAGAGCTATCAGCCTGTGACATTGTAGCTTATCATATGGGCTCATTTTGAGCCTACTTGCATGACCCAAGTTCTGTTTTGTCATTTTTCTTCAAAGTGTTTGCTTTTCTGATGATAACAGTGGGGAACTATTTTCTTTCACATCAGATTATTATTAGTGATTTATCATACAGTTTTTGCGAAGAAAATCACATCAGTGAATAATCGAGAAATCTGACCAAATAAACGACCAGAAAATGCTTTCTGAGAAAATGACGTTACTGTGACGTGACCAGGGCGGTCACCTTGGATTTTGTTACATTTTCCGATATCTCTCCCAGTCCCGAAGAGATCCTCAAATGCCCAGGCCTGGTATTGGGGCTAAACAAAATTGTCTGATTAGATGTTTAGTCCGCTTTTGGATAGAGAGCTTAGAAAATTTCAGCCATGTTTAACCTGCATATATCATCCATTAAATATAGAGTAGGTCTCCATATTTCAGTTTAAGAAAAGCTTACCACAGTAAAACAGGAGTTTGAATGTCCCGTGGCACTCACTGGCGTGGCCGTGATTTAGCACGGATAGAAGGGTTTTATGGAATCGAACCACCTGAAGCTTCTTTTCATCCGATGTTAACCCCGCTATCCGCCCCATTTCCATCTCATACATGGCCTGGACAACTGTGGTGTACTCACCGATAAAGTAGTAAACCTGTTGGAAAGAGGGAACAATCCTTTAATAATTACACCTTCGGAAATTGTGTCAGTATGTTCACATCCACAATAAAGCTTGCTAACCTACACAGCCGACAGACTAAGGGGCGTAATTTTACCTGGAAAACGGTAAAGTGTTCCTCGATATTAGTACTCTGTAAGCAAATGGTAATACAAGTAATGTTACAGGCGGACGAGACAAGAGGGGAGGGGTTATATCCCTTTCTGGACAGTAATATTCCAGTGGGACCTGCATATGGCGTATACATATCTCGCCTAGTAGCATTTGCTAGATCCTGTGTTAACTGTGACGATTTTAATCAACGTCATAAAACATTGTTGCAGAAACTTATAAAACAGGGGTATTCCACCAAGCGCCTCCACTCAAAGTTTCTCAAATTTGGCGATACATATCGCATGCTGATAGCAAAATACGAGCGTAGCGTGCAAGATCTATGGCGTTACGTTTCGTAACTTGTGTCTAATTCCGCTTAACCCGGGGCTAGGGGACGTATGAACCCATGTACTTCAAGATCATCATGGTACTAATATGAACAGTCACAATCAAAGCGTGACTAAGATACATCATTCTCTAGATGACGACTTTACAACGATTATTATGGATTAAGAATATTGATCAGCGATTAAGTGTTTTACTTGATTTTCGTCTGATGTGACTTGATAAATACTGTTTTTGTAGACTCTCTGGTGGTTCCCCGCTCGATTCATCGACACTTCTTCCAGATTCTCCTGGTATCGGATGTTACCGTCTACATCCGAGAGACAAGGGTGGCACAAGCAACTTTCTGGGATCAAAATATACAATTTCTTGGACATCCTCCTCGAATTCTGTTGCCAGGTGGCACATCTTTTAATTCTTTTCTCCAGGCCTTCAATTTAAATTCAAATTTAAATTTAAAAATAAAATTATAAATACAATGAAACCTGTAAATAACGACAATATCCATGGTCCCAATGCTTATTATAAAAGGACCTTATTATAAATGATTAGATGGGTAAATGTCCCCAGAACAGTTGCGGTAGAAGTGCAAAAAAATAAAATATCACATATACAAGAGATTGTTCAGTTGGCATGGAAGTACAATATTATATTGTGTACTCAAGGCAAAATATTCAAGGCACTTGAGTCTCGTCCTTCTCGAATAACAGGGCCGTGAAGTAGTGCTTTCGTGCAAAATCGCCAATTTTGAAGAGAAAACACCTCGTATTTCTTTCTATAAACATATGAACATAAATGATAACCAGAACCATATTGATACAGCATACTCGTTGTTCCAATATGTGGGTGTAGACCAAATCTGGTTCTGTTTATCGTTTATCTTAATATGTTTACACAAAGCAATAAGAATTGTGTTTACCTAAGAATCAACTATTTTGCACGAAGGCACTACTTCACCGCCTTGTCACTCGAGAGTCATTAGACTCCGCACCTCTGGAGGGTACCTTACCAGGCTAGGGCAACCCCGCTATCTAAAATGGGGGGTAAAAAAGGTCGTTTTTGCTCAATAAAGCAGTTTACATAATGAATTAAGCAAAATCCTCTTGAGGCGCACACAGACATATATATCCGTTTAAAATGGTAGTAAAAAAATATATTGTCATCTATCTAATTTGCATAATAACAGTGACAAGCATTGACTGGTTTTTCAAATGGCAAATTAATTTTAGGACAAAGAACAATAGATAAAATACCTCCATTTTAGAGAGCGGGATCGCCCTAACCTACTTAGTCTTCCACGTAAGTTTTGAAATTGTCGATCAAATAATAGTCGACATCTGGTCCGGACACGCATCACTAATGTTGAAGATTAAGGGCCGTAGCTCAAGGAAAAATCATGGGAACAGGTAAAAACATTACAGTGCACATCTGCAAGCCAATTCGAACTTCTTTGTCAACTTGTAAGGAAGATATAGCCCGGACAACGATGCACCATAGCATTTTTTTTTTATATATATCGACGACAAATGGCCATATCTCTATGGAAGATCACCGAAAGAGTAAAACTCCGACAGAGCACATCTGCAGGGTAATATGCATCGTCGATCAAATAGTAATTGAGATTTGGACCGGACAATCATATAATGATATTGACGATAAAGGGCTACAACTTCAGGAAAAATCATCGAAACGGGCAAAACATCAGAAAGGCAAATTTACAAGGTACTAAGTAAGTTCCATGTAAGTTTCGAAACTGTCGGTCAAATAGTAGCCGAGATATCGTCTGGATAAAATTGGGCCATATATTATAGATGGACCAAATGACGTATATGGACAATGAGGCGTGAATATTACGTTTGAGACATTTTATTGCAGATCAATATTCCAATTTCCTAACAAATTAACATTCGCCGTTTGAATACGGTATCTTGTAACAGGGTGTCTTTTAACTAGCCTAGTGTGACCAATTAGCGCCCAATTTTACTGCATTTTTTAGTCTTCGTTAAAAACTAAATCATCCCGGGACTAAAGACTTCCGTGGAATACAGAAGAACCT